>JACXIP010000040.1:1725069-1829399 GCA_014737485.1 Bombus picipes | reverse complement strand
AAAAAAAAAAAAAAAAAAAAAAGGAAACACCCAACAGATCTCACAAAGGATATAACCTAACAAACACGATGATGGTACCCCACTGGGGGTAACCACCCACATGTCATATTACCACTATAATATTTTACCAAATATCCTAATGGACAAATTGTAAAATTTAAATCAATAAAATAAAAAAAAAAAGAACTATGTTACGTCGGGCAACACTCTACCTAGACCAGGCCACACACCGCAGGCCAGACGGGAACCAGATGCCCGCTCATCCTTGCTGCGTACCCTCAATATTCTTAAGGACCCGTCATAAATCCCAGTAATTTGCTAGCTAAGATCCTTCAGACCCAACAAACATCTGTTTTACATCACTCTCTAAAAACTATTGTCTACTACGGCTTGACAAGGGAAAATTAGTTTTTCTCACATACGATGCAACTTTCCTCCTACCAGCCACTTTCTATCAAGGGCGGCTAAGACCCTTCCTAGTCCACCAGCCTTCGTTTAACCAATTAACAACGAAGCCTATTTCCCTCACTCTCTTAGTCAAAAATGTCATGAACAAATCCGATGGTCCGGTGCACTAGACACGCCCATCACTAACCTTCCTACGATACAGCATCGTCACACAACCTTACTTCTCCTGCGACATCAGGAGAGTCAAGTCAACTTACTTCTTCTATACCGCTAGAAAAGTCAACATCTTTCGACCGGGTTTACACTCATTCAGTTTGTGCATACGCACCAGCGTAACTATCTTCTTTAGAAAGTGTTAGAATAAACTGTGATTTAGAACTTATCATCCAGTGTCATATTCAATCAAACCACCCCTATTATCTTAACGGAAATCAGGGGAACGACTATTTCGCGGCGTCGATTAACCGAATCGTAGCGAGAATTTACGCCTCTCGCTGACGCGTCTTCCTAGCGACCGCGTCTCTCCGCGAACGGTCATAACAAACTAATAATAGGGAATTGATAAATTATAAATTGTAAGTAATAAACTTTTCATTTATAATTTAATAATTTTACGCTAAATTAGATAATCAAACGATTTGTGATTTGTAAAGTTTACTTGTAACATTCCATTTGATTTATTATTAAATTTATTACTGTTGTATAAAAAAAATTATTATTACTAGTAATTTGTAACTTGTAACTTATACAATTTTATTAATGGTGTTAATTTAATTGTGCAAGAGTGCCAAGAAATTTTTCTATTTTATTCTAAATTTGAATATTCTGCCAATATCTAATTCAATGATGCGATGCATAGGTGGCGTGAATATCTAAATACGTACATACACAAAAATCACAAGATGATTGGCGTATGATTTTATCATTTATATTGTTATATATCAAATGCTTTGTACCAAAATTTGTGGTACGTCAAATCGTGAAAAGACAACGAAACAGATTGAAACTCTTTAATTGTATAAAAGTATTTTATATATTGAAGGTTAATATTGAAGTATAGGTTAGTACTGAGTTTATTTACAAATATTAAACAGTGAATACTAAGTAAGTTAATATTCCATATTTATTGTGAACTATTATCTGTTTCTCAATAATATTTATAATATATTGTAATATGTTATATATTGTATATATTATAATATATTATATTTAAGTTTTCTTAATTCGATATTAAATGTGTATATAAATATTTTTTCTATTAAAATTTTAGAAAACTGACATTCATATAATTTTATATTTCTTTTTATAGGCATGGATCCAGAATTTCTTTCTAGATTAATTCCACAAAATAAAGAGCACGTGCGTCCTGCGTGCAAGAAATGTGGTTATGCTGGGCATCTTACATATCAGTGTCGTAATTTTATTAAAGTTGATCCAAATAAAGAGATCGTCCTGGATGTTAGCAGTACTAGCTCTGACAGCGATGAAAATTATGTCACTCCTTTGACTGAATTACGTGAAAAGGAATTAAAAAGGAAACTCCAAGAAACTAAAAAGAAACACAAAGAGAAGAAGTATAAGAAAAAATCTAAAAAACACAAGAGGTCGGAGACAAGTGACAGTGAATCAGAAACAGAAATTTCCAGCGATGAAGGCAAAAAAAGTAAACATAAAAAGAAAAAGAAGAAATCAAAACATAAAAAGCATAAAAAAGACAATTCATTTAACAATGACAGTGATGATAAGTAAAGATAGGAAGTTGCTCCAGAACTGCTCAATAATTCTAAGATTGTAAATATTTTGCACAAACTATCAATATTATGTACATAAATAAAATTATACCATTTCTAAATGAATGACTATAAAATTGTATTTATATGAATTGTGAATATATCATTTCTATACACATAGGGAAAACAAATATATTTTTTCATTAAATAAGGTTATTAAAATTACTACAAGCAACGATAATTATTATTAATGTAAATTGAAATAAAATATATCAGAGAATTGTCTTATTAAAATATATTATTTATAAAACATTAAATCAGTTATGTACAATTTTGACTATAAAAATTATGTTTCGTGAAACAAACATATAAAATAAGATTTTCATACTTAATTTCCATGCATATTCAAATTTGCACCTAAAAATTTAGAAAAAACAAAAATATCTTGTTCTTATTCGTTTATTTAATTTAAACAGGGCTTTAAACTAGCATACAAGTATTGGTGGCGCTAGTAAACATTTGCGTATTGCGGTAAATACGGCGATAAGACTGGTAACAGTGAAGAAATTAGAGTGCTCACGCCTATTGTCTAGTTGTACTGCAATACAGGTGCTGCACCACGCGACCAACTGTTGAAGTTGTTCTATGCTAGCATGTATAAGAATCTATTTTCCACTACAAACAAGCTATACTCCCTGTGATTCCACGCTACAAAAACCTATTTTAGGCACGATTCCAGTTTTCCATCAGAAATAGATAATAGCAATAATTAAACTTAGTTGCTTCTATATTATTTATTTTTGGCTTTATATTTTTTATTAGTTTATCATATATTATATTTTAGATGTATTTAATTATTATTTATTAAGTAAGCAAATATGTTGTTAAAAGTTTCATTCATCACTGTTTATTCGTCGTAATTGATTGAATGTTGCGATCATTTGAGATTGATTGACATTTACACGTGATGTGCCGACTAATAAAACTAATTAGTATGGGAAAAGGCTAGGAACTAGAACCGACTACTAACCAGCGATAACGAGAGGCAACTAGAGATGATAAATAACTATTAGCTATGACAAATGGCGACTACGTATGATCAACACCGATTCGGTGATGAATAACGACTAAAGATGATAATTAGCAACTAGCAACGATGACGATTAACTAGTGACTTATTTTTAAAGGCGACCAACTCGCAGTTAGTGCATCCGTAACGAGATATGCCCTTGAGCCAGGATACAGGATGTAGTCGCTGACTGATGAAAGCTTGGCAACACAGAAATCCTGCAAGGTCAAGACTCGGCATTACAAAGTACGGAGAATTGTTCAGTCCGGGATCAAACATTCGCACCAACGGTCAAAGAAGAAATCAGTAGATGCGCAAAACAATACAAGAAAAGAACGGCAACGCATCCAAACCAGCTAGCTGCTGAAGCGAGCAAAACCCTCATAAAAAGGAGACTAAAAAACACCCCACTGATTTCACTAAGGAAATAAAATAGATAAACCCAAGCTTACTATCACATGTCTCGAACAATTACAATCGGATTGGATGACTACAATTGTTTAATTACAGCTATGGTAGAATCTAGATTACAATGTTACGGGATTTTTCCCAACATTTTCAAGGCTCCGATGTTCTTCCATCTCCGACATATATTTATATGGAACCGTTTCTATTGGCAAGCTAAATTGCTCCAGCCATTTAAAAAATTGGTTCTATACAAATAACGTTACCTATAGGATTTGTTTTTCTACTTATTGACAATTAGGAATGTTTAAGAGAAAAATAAAATTGTCGGTTCAAGTGCTATGCTTTAACTAAATATTTTTGCGCCCGAATATATGGATTGATCGAGGGGATAATCTCGGACAATGAAAGTTCGATTTATGGCGTCGTGGATATCAGAGATCAGAAATCAGCCAAGGAATTACGTTAGGAATGGGAAAGCCGAAAAGAAATGCGTCCTTTGTTTTAAAATCACAAGGAAAGAGGGCTTTCGAAAATCAGGGACCTATGCGATTTCCGAGCGAATGATATCTTCTTTCACCCTAGGAAATTGCACCTTTTTTTTATTTATTATTGCTTAGGCGGCTTTCGGCTTTGGACGAACTTTCGGTTGTACATCTCTTATTCTATTTCGCTTCTTATATGTCTACCTGCCCTCTTATCCACTCTATTATATTGCACTTCCTTAATTATTTTATCTCTAAAAACTAAAACTAAAAACTACAAATTAACAACTAATGACTAAAAACTATTATAACTTTGGTCTTTAACCTCCTTGCTGTGCCTTCTTCTTGTCGTTTGCCCTTCTCTTCTCTATTATTGCTTTCAGTTTTGCTAAACCTTCTCCAGCCTCGTTTAGCGTTTTTCCTATGTCCTTTGGTCCTCCCGTTATTTCACATTCTTCTGTTACATGTCTCAGGTTTTCTTCTTTCCTTCTACATAGTCTACATCTCTTTTCTCCCTCTTCTTTCCAGTATTCCCTTGCTTTGGTTTCGTTTCCACATATGAATCTTGTCAATATTCTTCTGTCCTTCCACTTCATCCTCCCTTCTAAGTACTTTGGTAATTTTTCTTTGGCGATATTTCTGTAGTGTACATTATATTTGAATTCCCTTATCCTTTTCCCCCTCTCTTCTGCTTCACCCTTTCTTCTTTCTTCTATAATTTGGTCTGCTGTCATCCTTTCTTGCTCCTCTCTTGCTTCTATCTGCGTCCCTCCATTTCTCACCTCCTCTAGTCCCTTCTTTCTCTTTCTTGCTCTTTTCCCTTCCTGACCATTTCTCCAGTTTCTCTCTCTTTCCTTTATACACTCCTTTACTAGTTCCGAAATTGCACCTTTTCGCAAAATACAGGAAACGCAAAGTATCTCTGCAGCTTAAGACGCATGGAACTTAAGATGCATATATATCGTATTTATTTATAAATATCGTACCCATTTGCTCTTTCTTTCTACCTTCTCCTTCCTCACTCCTTCTGGAGGCAGAACGAGCTTACGAACGAATAAAGTGTAAACTAGCATAAAACTGACGAAAACAGAATAAGCTAGAAAAAGAAGCGAGTTAAAGCTAGATAGATACGGTGGTAGTAGGTACGGCACTAAATATGACTATAACATGAATATATGATAAACCACTGCTAGAAAATGTAATTATGGGAATGGTAACGCACTTTCGGGATTTCAATATTGTCAGTAACGAAACATAAGCAGGCGAGAGCGTGCTTCCTTCGTTATTTTTAGAGATTTTGGTGTTATTCAAAGTAAGTACAATATATTACGGTTGAATAGCTTTATTCTTCGAGATCGTTTCTACTACCGTAGTGCAATTAAAAATTCAGACTTTTCTTCAAATTTACATCTCTGTGATACGTTAAAGGGAACCTATAGAATGTTTCTTTGTCGGAAAAAGTTATTTACGATGTATTACGCAGAAATACAAAAATACGGCATCTCTTCCGCATATTTAGGACAGATTTTGCACTTCTTCTAATCGAAAGTGATGCCGCACTGTATCAGTGGAAGCTAAATAGATTCAAATGATGCTTTTAATGTTCAAAATGCAAAAACGGTATTTTAATAGATGACGTGGCTATAATATCTCAAGGCGAATTGTTTAATTTTTAATGAAAAATTTGATAATCGAAACATATTTTTATATACCATTTATTCGTTTTCTCTCATTCCGTTTTCATCTTAATTTCAAGATATTGAAAAGAAAAAGTAACGCTTAGCTTGGAGCTCAGCGGAGTCAAGAGAGTTTAATCGAAGCATTGCGTCGAATAAAAGATGATGAAAGCTGCAAACTAAAGCTGAAGCAGAACGATATTGGAATTCCAATATTGGATATAAGAATTCTGGAAATGCGACTTCGATTGAAAGCTGATAGCAAGCACCCATGATCATTTTCTTTTTCTATTATTACATTATTAATAATAATATATAATTTTTTATTTTTCTCTTTATCTCTTTAGGCCTCTTACTAGAAGAGAATGAAAATCATCAATCGTGTTGACTCTGAGTGAACTGGATTCGTAGAATAGAAATAAGAATACGTTTCATTTCACTCTGCTTTATTGATTTTTTAAACAAACTGGCAAACTAAAAATTAGCAAGTTTAAATGAAGAAATTAAGAATGCTCGTAAATGCGCCATTACTTTCGTAAACGAGACGTCTCTCCTTCAGAAAATAATACTCTTAGTTTCAATCTTGTAAAAACGATTGTACTCCGTCTCTATTTATCGAGTACTTTATTATCGTCAGAAAATTCAAAAGAAGTTAACAAAAGAATCAAAAGAGAATTGAAACAGAGAAAAGTTCCCAGAGAAAAAGTTCATCCACAATTACGTGGAATTTATCAGAATTGTATCATGCAGGTGCGAGAATTTCTTTGTTTTACTTTTTATAGTTAATACGTATTATTAACTTAATGTTAATCCCTTAACCTACAACTACGGGCATAGCGTAACCAAACGTAAATATTACGGGCACAGCCTGTAGTATATGATCGGACCAAATGTAAATATTACGAGCATAGTTCGTAGCACGATGATCGGGCCAAATATAATATATAATATAATATATATGTCGGAGATGTAGGGACAACGAGCCTTTCTTTTGGAATTTTGCGAAGATTCCCAATACTTTGGTCTAAACTATTCATTATAGCTGTACTTAAATAATAGAACTTAGAAGTAGTTGTTGTGATACGATCTGATTGTGTTTGCCCGAGATTTGCGACAGTGGGCTTGGGCTCGAGGTGACACAACTGGTCGCCGAACGTAGCCACGGTCACGGGATGAACGTTTTTACTTAACAGTAGAAGTACCAATATCGAGGAACACACGCTGTATTAACAAAAGAGGCTCGGGCAGGAGCAATGACGACTATACGCGGGTCTGCCTAGTAACGGCGCCTGGAACTTTGTTGATAACCCCGACCAATACGCAATTGACAAGTGTGATCGTGCCAGTCTTTTATTCTTATGATCACCTTGGAGAGTTTACACATATCTTGTCTGTCAGTCAGAATGATACCGAGCGTCACAGTTAACGTCACTTTGTGTTTCAAAATATAGTCTATTGAACAAAGAGTTTTCCCCGTTGACCGTGGATTCGTTGTTGAACTAATTACCACGATTAATTGTTAAACCCTGTTAAATCAATACTTGTACATATAATTGATGGTTTGCCCTAATGAAGATATGCAACGCGCCTCTAGAACTAGTGCCACCCTGACAAACTCGACATATAATAGCTTGTTTACGTTTTTGGCCCAAAATTCTCGAGCGTAAATCGTAGGTTAAGGGGTTAATACGTGTCCTAAGTTTATGTTTACATCACCTATTCGAGTCGTCCCTCTCTATCGCTCCATGTCATTCTGTATGCTGCTCCGTGATGATGATGTTTTTCACGACTTCCGTTACGCGTTAGACGCCAGAAAGTAGGCACCTGCAACGTTGTTTCGACTGTATATAGGCAATGTCTACTTATAACTGCTTAATAATATGCTAAAATACATGATACGTCATGCACCTTGGTTTACAAATTACAGAACTTTATAAACATCTGCACAAAATTATAAGTTTTCGCAAAAAATGTTGTAAAGAAAAATGCTAAAAGAGAATCAAAGCTTAAGGACCAAATTTTGATTACACACGGGATTTACAGTAATCGACAAATTTCGGAAATAACAAGTATTCGGATATTTTCAGTATCTAATAACATTAAAAGCCATGCAGATTACTTCAACATAATTTCGTATATTTAACAATAATACAAATGTGTTTTAAGCATTGTTTACAAATAAGATTATACTTTGGGTAGAATAAGGAAATATCACAAGTTTACTACTCTACAATTAGAATTAACGATTTCTCGTCTTTGGATATGTATCCCGCCCTACTGTAGTCAAAGTTAATATTATAATAAGATAAAAACAAACACAAGTTAATTAATTTAATTAATTAAAATAGTGACTTAGAGGTGGAAAAGTTTCAAGTTCCTCTTTAAATCAGTAAATTATGTGGCTCGATTTTTATTTTACCAGTAACGATATTCTTATATCAATAAGATTTTCATAAATCTATTTGCGACACACATAATGATGTTACGTTAATCGATACACAAAATATATGTATTTATCACAGTCGCCATAAGTGATTGATACAGGTTTGTGTAAAAGTAAAAAGTAACACAAATAGTGTACGTTACGAGAAAAAAACATTGATTACATTGGATACATTCATGTAAAAAGTTTATATTTACAAAGACCAGTTTATAATATGTATGACAGCCACCACATTATTTCTCGATAATAGAAACGTTCAACAAAAAAGTCATAAAATATCGAACCCTCGTAGCATTCTTACATCATTCTTCCTACAATTCGATCTATCTATAGAAATATATTTTGAAGATAATACTCGCGATAAAATATAAATTGTTGAACAAACGAAAATCATTGTTGCACTCATACAACATGTTCAATAAAATAATTAGCATTAATTTGGCATTAAATAATTAAGGGAGGATTTTTATACTTTCTTTTATTATAATTGATAACATAAATGATATATATGCTAAAAAATGTTCACTTTTCTGTGTAGCTTAACTTAAATTTAAATTTCGACTTGTTATATGTTTGAAAGTTTACAGAACTGCTTATATCCGAATAAATTATTTAATTTTTATTACATGTATAAGTTTGAAATAGCCATAAAATTAGATGTGAAGATTCGTTTTATTTTTTTCCTCTAAATCTAAATAAATGTTTTAATGTTAGTAAATCACACTCCTGTTAAGAAGGTAAAAATTTAAAAAAGGGGAATAGATGGCTATCAAAGTTTTAAGCTTTGACCAATTTCGGCCAGAATCAGATATGGCAAAAATGCGATAGAAATATTATTTATAAATTCTTTCCTTCAGTATTATTATAAATATAATATCAACATCAACAGATATCTATCTTCAAAATTAAATCTGATAAATATTGTTCTATATTTACAATATTTGCTACAACCTTTATCTTTTTATAGAATATAGTATTTTTCTATGAAGTATATATGAAAAAATATACTATATATAATGATTTACTTGTAAATTAATAACATAAAATCTTGTTTATTACTTCTGCAATCAATACGTATCTTTTATTAATAGAATAGATATGATTTTTAGATGTTGTATCTAACCGTCAGATCTGTTACCATGATGACACACACTTGTTACAGTCCTGAAATATTTTTATCACAATCATATAAAAGAGTCTGACCGTAGTCTAGACATTCGCCAAAGAAAACCAACCGTCTGTTGAGTCGAAAAAAATTAAGATAGCGAGTAAAAATAGGTCCCTTCTTGTATGGCAGACAGAGATAAGTGGAGTGTCACTATCACTGTCTGAGACATTCATAGTACCTATGTGTAAATGTTATGTATATTATCTATGCGTAGAACGAGACCTTCTCTTGCTCCCTATCTTGATTTGTTTGGACTCAGATGATGGAAGGTTTCATCAGCGTGGTTCCGGTATAGGAGCGTGTAGACTTGTATATGGTCGTAGTTTGGATATTTGTTTGTAATAGTGTGTAATAACCGACGGTATATAAATCACGAAGCGGGCTATAGTGCACCATTATACTCGCAACAATAAAGTCTGTTAAGTGATATTTCTATAAACTACATTATTCGTTGTGGAAACTATTTTCAAAGTGAAAAGTCAGTGATACTATGGCAAGCATATTAAATTTTGTCATGACTATTATTACATCCATGCTGTGCAATATTTTCAATGATTTAAAAGTTGTTAAAAAGTATAGCTTCAGATTTTATCGTTGTAAAGTTCTATCATGAGCATCAATCTTACCAAGTTATGGGATCTGTAAGATTCCTTAATCTGGACAATTTGTATGTAGCTGAAAATTGATTTTATACTGCTGCAATGTTTGGTCGTATAATGTAAGTATAATATATGATGAAGTTTTTGTAAGATAAATCTCATATAATGTTATGTGATAAATGCACCACATCGAAGTCACTCGAAATGAAAGTTACATAGATAAAACACTACCTTTGAATTTCTAATAACATTATGTGTAGCTATAAAGGCACATACTGCACATTTAATGTATGACGTTGGATATACAGGGTGGTTGGTAACTAGTGGTACAAGCGGAAAGGGGGTGATTCTACGCGAAAAAAGAAGTCGAAAATATAGAATACAAATTTTTCGTTTGAGGCTTTGTTTTCGAGAAAATCGACTTTGAATTTTCGCTCGGTACGTGTGCACTTTATCGTATCTCATTATAACGGATCTCACTGTAGATTGTTGTCTCGATGGAAAAATTAAAAAAAAAATTAAAAAAAGAAATTTTTATTCTATATTTTCGACTTCTTTTTTCGCGTAGAATCACCCCCTTTCCGCTTGTACTACCAGTTACCAGCCACCCTGTATATAATCCTTCTAACTTTAATTATAGATTAAAATTAGGAGAATTAATAAATTCTCCTCAATAAAAAGGTAAGATGTTCCACAATCCTGGATTGCAAATTAGTCATTACGTCAAATCTTGTCTGCAGTTAATTTATTTTTACGTGTTTTTTGTTTCTGTAGACAAAAATAATATATATCATGTCAGAAATATTATTCGCAGCCTACTAACTACTGAAATTATTATGAAAATGAAATTTAGGTTTTATTATAACAAAAATATTATCGCGAGGAAAGCAAATTTAATGTTAAA
Organism: Bombus picipes; assembly: GCA_014737485.1. Classification (NCBI taxonomy): domain Eukaryota; kingdom Metazoa; phylum Arthropoda; class Insecta; order Hymenoptera; family Apidae; genus Bombus; species Bombus picipes. Next base: position 1,818,512 of record JACXIP010000040.1, on the reverse strand, counting down.
TCTGAAAGGTTATCGTGTATAGAGAATATATTGAAGTTATTACATCATACCATTGATCCATTATCGTGTGGAAAGAAGGATTTTCTTTTCTTCTCTAAAAAAATATAGTATACAATTAATTTCTCTCTCTTTTGTACTAGAACCGTACAATGAAATAGACTCTTGTAGCATGAAATCATAGAAAATTTATTTCTAAGGGTGGGGGGAGGGTAAATGTATTTAACTAAATAGGTTCTTGTATATGCTAACGTGGAACATCTTCAGCACTTGGCCGCTGAGGGCCATGAGGTATAAACGTGAGCATTCTTGTTTCCTCTCTGTCAGTAACTAAATACACAGCAACAAAATAAATTTAGGTTAAATGGAATAAATCAGTAAACGAAACATGACGCGGCACGCGAGAAATTGTACTGCTGGTGCTGTTTATACTTATCACGAAAAAAGAAAAGATGCAGCAGCTTCAGGTTATGGTACAAATACACAAAGAGTGGGAAAAGATTCGGTTAAGGATTTTGACTGCTGTTGTCTCACATTACAACCTTGCAGGAATCCTGTCATAACGTTTGTATATTGCATTATAACCTTCATACTATATCTTACTTTAGCATATTATTACCTTATTAGGTTACAAATCTTATGTTTACAGAAAGGATGGTTATTTGTTTGACAAAGAAGCAATACTGGAATATGTCTTGACCAAAAAGAAAGAATACGCAAGGAAATTGAAAGAGTATGAAAAACAAAAACAACAAGAAGAGGTAAATAAAAATGTATAAATGAAAGTGTTATTGAATATTTTGCAATCAGTGTTTGTAATTTTTTAAGGAGCAATCTAATGAAAAAAGTGCTAATGAAGAACTACAGAAATTGCAAAAATTTTTAAAGGGAGAGAAGAATATTGTTTCTCGAAGTCAAATTGCAGCCAAAGAATCTGCTTCTTCGGTTTCTAATATGAGTAATGGTAAAGATAAAATGTTACCAAGTTTTTGGATTCCATCTAAGACACCAGAGGCGAAAGAAACTATATTGCAAAAGCCAGATAAGACGATATACTGCCCTCTTAGTGGAAAACCATTGAAAATAAAAGATCTTATTCCTGTAAAATTTACTGAAGTAAAAGATCCGGATGACAAAAAGTCTCTTATTGTTAAGCAAGCAAGATATATGTGTCCAATTACACATGATATCTTAAGTAACAGTGTACCATGTGCAGTTATAAGGACAACGTATGATTTTTTCACCTTTTAATGTCTTTTGTATTGCATTATTTGTTACATATTGGACATAAACAAATATTTTATGATCTTTTCAGTGGTGACGTGATTACGATGGAGTGTGTAGAAAAAATTATTAGGAAGGATTGGATTAATCCTTTAGATAGTACAGAATTGACTGAAGCAGATATTATACCTCTTCAAAGGGTAATTGTTAAGAATAACAGAAAAAATAGGCAAAGTAGAAGAATAACATTAACTTTTTTCCAGGGTGGTACTGGATATTCGGCTGTTAATGATGGCTTAGAAGGAAAACACGAAAGACCAGTGTTACAAGCATAAAGTATAATTTTAGGTATAAAATTTTTAAACTAATAATTTAATTTAATTAATTAATTTAAATAAATAATTAAACTAATAATTAAAATAATAAAATAAAGAATTAATAAAACTAAAATGATATTATTTTAATTTTATGAAAATTGTTTCACGTTTAAAAAAATTAAAAGCAAGTAAAATTTTATCTTGCGTTTGCATATATTTTATATCCATAAATATTAGATATAAAATAAGGTGATATTTTTAAATTTGTTCAAAAATAAATAAATATCTTGATTTTTCATAAGAAAATTTAATAATGGAGACATACATACGTCTTTAATATAGATGCACTGAAGTTGCTTTATCTTCTTCATTAATTTTGATCCTTTAACAGTTTTACTACACTCACCACTGTTCGGTTTAATAAAAGAAATCAGAAAAAGAAATTTATCATGACGAATAAAAATTTAATATATTACATTCAACTGGTATGTATCCGTATATATTAATAAATCTGCGTATAGCCACGTTAAATTTTTATAATATAGCTCTTCTTATACGATTTTTATTCCATTCGACCGAAATTTTGCAATAATTTTATATATTTTTCCTATATTTATAAAAAGAGAATTGTTTAAGCTGGAATTATGATAGAAAGCACGCCACATATGTTAGCTTCTTACAATTCGAGTTTGAACTAGTCGTTAATTGATTGGAAGAAAATGATGCAGTATGAGTGAGCCAAATGCAAAATTTGTTTAGCGCGTTTTCAGTCAACGGGAAAATAGCAATCCCATAATTCCATTCGCCTAGAATATCGATTCGCGATCCAATCCAGGCTATGGCTTCTGTCAGAAGGTGTCGCCATCTCAAGGAATATAGTTTTTTAAAGCATTCCGAAATTCTGGCGCTCTACCGGCCAGGCGGCAATCTGCGAGACTACGTTAGTGTTTGCTGTCGCGTAGTGCTTGCGCGCGTTCTAAACTCCGATTTCCCGCAACTGTCTTTTTTACCGGAAAATTAAGTGTCAGCATCAGTTATCAAGTGCAGAAGTCGCGATGATAGTTCACCAATAGATTAAAGGTGAGTGTCCCTCTGTTTAAGTGTGTCATTTATCGGATCGAGTATTGTCACATGTGCAATGCCACGACGGTAACACTTTAAGCATTTGGTAAGTCAGCATTTTTGATACCTTTTACGAGCGAAACAATCACTGAGCAAGATCGTTGCAAATATCAATAAGTATTCGTGGATAACCGACGTATAAAAAAGAATGTACTTATTTTCAAATTTTAATACAGTTGTTTTTTTTACACATATTGTAATAGCTCGATTTGATTAGTTTCGCACGTAAGTTTCTAGCAACTCTACGAACAAGTGTCTACAATAGATCTGTAAGTAGGACATGTAAATGCATCGATTAATTGATTATCAACGGCGAGATAATGTGACTGGTGAAACGTAAACGAGATTTCGACGCATTTCGGGCTTGTTCGACTTGTATCTCGTCAGACGCGAAACATTCAAAAGCAAATAAAACCGCGGTGTTACATAAGACAAACATCGTACATTAACTACACCGATATGTTTTTAAGCATCAATCATCGTTCGTAGCTGATACTTTGCGTCATTTTGGTTTGTGCGTACGCGGGTTTAACGCGATGCGACTATCCCCGCTACCGGACATCGCGACATCTCATTTTTCACGAACGTGCATTTTCTGCAGACAGTATTAGCGTCGACGTATATAACTTAAACATATGAAAATCGTTCTAGATTATTTTCTAAATAAAATACGTAAAGCTCATTATTAACGATTTACAAGTCAGTAAAAAAGTATTATTTTTGAAATATTAAAATTATAACAAAAATGAAGATAAATGGAAATAAATCTATTATATAGTCTTTTATTGTATCAACTAGATCGATTTTAAGTTGTCGATTTATATCGATTTTCACATGTGTCATTGTAACTCGAATACTAGTTGATACAGTTGATCCAATCTAAACGATTAAAATTGTGATGGCAATCGCGAAGCATTGTGTATAGCGGCTTGAATGACGTATCATATGCAGATAAAACATTTTAAATAATTAATTGACAGATATACAATTAAGTGGTGAAAGTTACTTGAAGAGGACACAAGTCTGAGTGCATAATTGTTTAAATTTGTGACTGAAATTTGTTTCCAATATAATTGAGAGACAAAATTTATTATAGCTCTTTCCGTTTCTTATCTATCTAATTTACATTCATTATCATTTATAGGTTAAACCTAAGACTATATAACATCGGGCGCAATTAACATAAAATCTATATAAACCATTCGACATACACGTAGAAACACAAACAAATTGTATTAATCATCTGACACATTAGATAAAAAAATGTACATTTATCGGTAATACGTTGGCATACAATAATAGCATCGATAATAGTACTAATGGTAAGATAACCTTCTAATGTAAACAATAATATATATTTATATATTCATATATTCATAAAAATATTAAATGTACGTGTGTACATACGTACATAAGTGTACGTTAAACCTTGTTATATCATTAAGCATATCTGTACGCTGTATACACAACTACAAAATATGTAGCGGTCGCGTATGCATTTGCCATATCCATGTTCCGGTCTTACATACACGTACGTTCATGTGTATACGTGTCATACGTAATAGAAGGATAAGCTAGGTTGACCGACCATGATGCAGAGTGCATGCGTAACAAATAGTTCACGCCGATCGCATGAAACACATACACGAGAGTAAAAACATATCATGCATGTGTTTTCGTGCACGCGTAGATGATAAGAGGCGACACGACGTTATATCATCGTCTACGAGGCGCATAGCGCATATTGCAGCACGATTGCTGCAGTTCTTTCACCCATTCGATTTTGTTGCACTATGCACATATCCTATGATGAGTGCACTTGAACCTTATTTTACATGCAGAAATAAATAAAAAGAAATAGAATTAAGTTTTTCGTTCCAGTTCGTTTTTAAAAAAGTTGAGTTTGAAATAAATGTTTGTAAATTTGAAATAGATACTTTATCGAAAATTAATTATTCACTCTACTAATCACAAGTCATGGAAATCTTATTGTTTATCATCTAGGATAAGTATAAATGGATATTGTAATTGCAAAATGAAATTAATACCTATTAATTGCATGTACAATATGTATTATATAATTTGAAAATTTTATTACAAAACTATTTTAAATGTACTGTGACTCATGAACGGTAGTGTACGTACAGATATGTACTATGTGTACTTGCCAAATTTTGTTATTTGATTGTTTTCAAGTTATTCTTGCATGTAGAATAACTTTTTACTTGGTTATATTGTAACTTATCAATCTTCCGAGGCATATTATATATATTAATATTTATGCAGGTATCAATAATCCTTTAAGTCATAATCTCTGATCGATTCGCTGATTCGAACGAGGGCTGATGGTGGTGAACCGATCATCATATATCAATGGGTAGATGAACTTGAAATGAATAGTTGGATGTTGATTAGTGTTAAACTAAAGTTTTAATAATGGTGTATTGTGATGTAAGTGGTACAAAGCGAAAGGAGGAGAACTTATATGAAAAAGCAAATCAAGAATATAGAATACAATTTTTTCATATGACGCTTCGTTTTCGAGAAAATTGGGTTTGAAAAGTTGTTAAGTATACTTAAACTTAGTTAATTACCAGCTAGGTATGCGCAAATAACTAACAAAACGTTATTCCGCACGCGAAAATAAGTCGAAAATGTAAAATAAAATTTTTCCGTTTCAGGCTCGCTTTCAGAAAGAGTTTGAACATTTTTGGTAAGAACTCGTCTGCTACATACACATACTAAATTTTCAAATTTATTTTTTTTGGAAGAAAGTATCTTATGAAAAAACTTTATTCTACATTTTTGTCTTATTTTCAGGTCACCTTCAGATCAGATTATTTTCAGATCACCTTCTGTCAATTATTTACTCTTGTTTAGTCCGGAATAAGCCAAGTTCAAGAATACTTGACAAATTTCCAAACTCGATTTTTTCGACGAAGTGTCAATGAAAAAATTTTATTGTATATTCTTTACTTGCTCTAGTTTGTTAATACTCTACATATTGTTCAAGGTATACCAAATTGATTAGAATAACGTATACTTCACAATAGATATTACGTAAATCAGAAACACAAGAAAATTTTCATAATTTAAGGAAAGTAGGTCATCATAACGCTATAAATATCTCAATTTCTTTAAATTGTAGAATATAAGTAAAGGGAGAGATAGAAACGAAAAAAAATAATGAGAAAATCCTTTGATTTCATTTACATAATGTGAAAATGTTAAAAAATGAATTCCATGCAAAATGACTAAAAAGAAATAGCAAAGGAAATGTTGTATTAACATAGAGTTGATTCTTAATAGATTAATCAAACATTTAGTTTAGGTGCTAACAAATTTATTTATGATAGATAGCATGTTATTTTATACATCAAAATGCAATTAGTTTAATAATAAAAGTTATTGTACGTTATACATAGTTAGATCTGTAGAATATAAGATTTCGTGGATCATGCAAATACATGAACAAAAATTCGCTTTATATGTTAATTCTTACATATTAAGAATAAGATGAAGCATAGAATGTTAAAATTTTCCTAGTATAAGGTTACGTAGAAAATCTTCGATTTGTATTAAATTTTTTTATTCTATTATATCAGTCGTTATAAATCAAAGCAAACTAGAGCAAACTATTTATATCTTCCTTATAATATATTTGTAAACTTGCATTTACTTTGATACTTTTTCGAAATCATCTTTCGTTTCTTAAAAAGCCTCACAGTGAAATTTATTTCAAATTCTTGAAATCAAAATTTGCTTGAGAAGAATCACACAATATTTTTGATTTAAATGTCATTTTCATATTCTTTATTATTATGTCTTTTCCCAAAAACTTTACTTACAACTTAATAATATAAAAATATGACAATCATGTAAATAATAAAACTCTATTCATAAATTACGTGTGTTCAATAGTATTAGCATATGTATAAATGTTTTAAAATACACAATCTGTGATTTAACTCCTTTCCTCAAGACCACTTAAATGAGGAAGTTCTGTTTGCATTTAATTTAACAGCGAGATTTTTTTTTAGAAAAATTCTAATTCGATTTTTTCATTGTTTACTAATACATACCAATAACCTATTACGTGGGTAATTAGCGTTATTTCTATTCTTCCGCGATTATAACACACATTGACTAGTTACATAATTTAAATCTAAGGAACGAACATTTATTCCCGAGCGACTTTTCTCGTTAGCATGATTTTTCGACGGTAAGATTAATCTGTCGATCACTTTTAACACAGCAATAGGGAGGGCTCTTTCATTAATGACGAAGCCTGCAGGAGAGAAAGTAGGAACTAGCAGTAGTTTACTACCGTATGTGGTTTGCTTTTGTTGTACAGGCGTACTAAACAACTGACCTTCCTTTTCAAGAAACTAGTAGACACACCCGTGCACCTAAACATAATCATAAATAAGTTTGTCATGCTTGTCATACACGTTAGCCACGTATTCTACGTTAGACTTTATCCGTACGTTTTTATTTGATAGGCAAATAAAGTCTCATTGTGTAAAAATCCATTTGTGTAATCGAAATAATTTTTATTCTTACGTATTATAAATGATTTCATAAAGTGATTGCTATCATAATTCTTTAGGATTCGATGCTTATTTAATTAAACTTTGTAAAAGAAATTTACTTTCTTAAAATTATTGTAAAAGTTGAAGAATGTTAATAAGTTTGAAAATGATCTATCTTTTTTTAATTTAATTGCTCTTTAAAACACATATAGCATTTGTGAATCTGCAAATTTTTGAATGAATGAATGAAAAATAAGTGAATCGTAGTGAACTTACCTTTAATACATCCGCTTATGTAAGAAAAATACCAATCTTTCCAAAGAAAAACTTAGAAGTGATTTCATAGTACTACGAAGCAATTGATATTTATGTGTATGAACCATCATTTTCAAACGTTTTCTTCTTGCTTCGTCATTTTCAAATTACGTTATACTAATGGATCGTGGAAAGATTCGAGCGAGTAGATCCATTTGTCTTTTTAATGCGACGCTATAATTTCCAATTTAAAGCATTAAAAACAAAAAAAAAAAAAAATCACCTTGTTCGGTGCAAATTATGCGAATTGCGAGGAATAGTTTCTTCTTAGCGGAAACTGTTAGCCGCGATCGCTTGTTAATAAATATATATCGATATACCCGGTCACCAGTACTTCGTACACACTTTAAACATTACGTAACACATCTTGCGTGTTTTGCGGTGCGCATTACCTCATATCAAAGCAATTCTCGAGTACAGCACGGTCATTTTCCCACCGTAGATACCCTTCCCTCTTGGTTCAAATGTGCGTGAACTTGTTTCCGTTATAGAAAAGACACTTTACAAAAAAATCACTATTTCCTTCTTTCTTACTTTTTACGACACGTAGATACGATACGCAGAACACTGTCCATACTACTCAACATGCAATTAATTCCATTTGCAATTGTAATTAATTTGTAACATTTACAAAACGAGACTCGATCACCCTCCAGTTATCTTTAGAAATACTTTGCTTTTTAAATTCCTTATTATTTCCTGTGAGGAGGCAATATTAAACGGATGAAAGAATTTTCTGTTGCTTTAAGTATTTATATTTATATTATCCAGATTCATATTAAACAATTAAAAATTCCTTTCGCCTTCGTAGATAATGTTGATAACGCTGCTCATAGATTCCCTTAAAAACACGTAAACAATGTAATTATTTAGTATTTATGAAATCATTAATTACCATTTACTCATTAAAGGCAGCCCTTGTCTCTCGTAAGATATTATTAATCGTTATAATATATCTCTTGTAAAGTATAGCGTTATTATTTGTTTTGCAGTTCCATATCGAGATGAATGAATTTGTTATGAATTCATTATGGACGTATTATTACATTTCCATTTCATTATATAATAAATCATAAAGGGTCATAAAAATTCTTAATATTGAAGGGTTTAATTGTGATATTTTTCTAAAAAATATAAATGTTAATATCGTTACCATCCTTTGGCTATAAAATTGTTAGTACTTCCTACTATAACCGTTCTCGATTAACCGTTCAGGAAAGAAAGATTTGCTATGTTCGTATTATGTACCGCATTAAATTGAAATCCAGGAGACAATATATCCTTGGTAAGACAATGTTGCGGGCAAACATAGGGTTCTTTCCAATATTCGCCACGACTCACGAAACGATCTATAGATCCCAACTTGCTTGCAGTATTTACGTAATGCAATATAGGCCATGCACAAATCGGGAGGGAGGGGGGAGTGAATCATCGATTACACTTGCTAGGCTGCAACATGGGCGATGGCTTCCTCGTTAAACCTTGAATAAGTAATCTGCCCCTGAGGTGATATTCTGCACAGAAATTCATTTAATACCCGAGCTTTCTTCAACAGTACGAAGATTTTCAAATATTTTCATTTCTCTAAATCTCTTATCAAATTTCTAGCTGTGTTTACCTCGACAAAAGTTTTGTGTTAATTTAATGATGAATATAGTTAAAAAATGTAGTTGTGAATAATTTCTTAAATATTTGTTTAAAAAATCTAACAATATCTTAAAAATTATTATTCCCTAATTATTTATTCCTTAATTTTCGTGTTCGTAGAAAAATTTGTTTTCCATTATTGAGTGAATATCAAGTATACAAACGAACGTTGCATCATCGCTTGTTGTTTGCAATTATATGTTGGATCGGAAATTTGATCTTTTACCTCATAATATCACCTTATAGTTACTCGTTGATTCTCAGCTTTATTGATCAATGATTAAATTGCAACTTCATATTAATGCTGTAATGCAGAGCAATTAAGATATCGTGTTTCTGAACAATTCAAGAAAATGAATCAACTGATAGAAATGAAACGCGTTAGTTCGTCATTAGTAAATTAATCTTTTTTACACTAATAATTAGAATTAATTATATCATATTTAAATATTTACGCTTTTATACATAATTTAATATTTTTATAAATCCATTCAAATGGACAATTTTTTTATTAAATATTACTTAGATTTGTATTATGAAAATATGAAAGAGGAGAAAAAAGGAATTATTGTAAATTTAAGTACATATAATTTATGCTATACTAAGAGATAGCTTTTTTAAGTTATTGAAGAATACAAGTATAAAATATAATTTATTATAAATATTGTGACTAAGGATAGGAGGAATAAGATTGAAATTGCATGAAAGCTCAATCTCGAATAAAATCAACGGTTACGCACAAATTATTTGTAATATTTGTCGCCTAAAATTGACAACTACATCTCCATAGTTTTTATTAGTTTCTGCATTTAAATCTTGCTGTTCGACGATATGAATGAGACCTCTCGACCTTTTTTACCTTGATGTGTTATATTAAGTGATACTTAACGCACTTATATTTTCTCATGTACATTCGGGAAATGTGACCTAATTTCTCATATACGTTGATTTATATTTCCCGAACATTCAGATGAGTCGTTTGGGAAATTTTATAAATCACTGTTACGTACAGATTTTAAAGGAACATGCGTATCCCAACATATTCTAATAAAATATTTTTAAGAATTGGTAACGTATAATGTATTTCACTATTAATTTATGCTTAAACGAATAATATATATTTGTCATATGCGACACGTAATATAAAGACATCTTTTTCAGAAATAATTTTCAATTTCTTTATTGTAAGAAATAGTTTTGCTATTATTATAGTTGTAGTTTTTATAATAACTGTAATACTATATACTATACTACTATAACTATAGTACTATAATACTATAATAATAAGACTGTAGGTTTCTGAGCGGAAGTTATATATTTTTTGCGCACATATTTAATTTTTGGGAAAATAAAGCATAGAAGCGTAAAATCCGTAACAGAGATAAGTTGCAGTAATTTACCATACTATAATATATTTGCATATTATCACGTAAAATTGCGTATATCAACTGCACTGGAAAGACATAATTCTGAACATCATTTACAATATAGTTTATAATGTTGTTATACGTGTATTTTTTGCATTTTTAGCGGCTTTATTGCCACATTAGATGCATGTATGTTGATGAAATTTAAATAGGAAGACACATCTTTCACACTAGCACCTTAATTATGTGTTGCTTAAGCTTGTATCATTACTATACAATCTGTGTTACTTAATCTTATCTCATTCCAGGAACTTAGATTTTGCAATTCCTCCTTCAGTTCGAATGCAAAGAAATAATATATTCTCCAATATTTCTCATCTACATTACTTTCAATCATGAGAATCAATAGTATACAATTATACTGTCAAACTTATCTTTTACATAATTCAAAGAATGTACATACATTTTAATACATATCGAAACTAAAATCGAAGAAAAATAAAACGGTATAATAGTCAACACTTTTATGAATTATAAGAATAATTCAATTAAGAGCAAGGCTGTCCTTATGACTAAATATCAATAAATATTCAAAAGAAGAAATTGTCTATTATTTGAATAGAAGAAGCACGAATCATAAAAAAAAAAAAAAATAAATAAATAATTTAAATTTTGATATAGCACTTACTTTCCAAGAATAAAGCAAACATACGTTAGGTCATCTAAAAGGATTTGCTTATTTAATTCTCAAACGAAGTAGTTTAACTTTAATGCAATTTTCGAATCTTTTCATTTCAATCTCGTTTTCGCTATTTTATGTTTTAGGAAAATCTTTAGCGTGAAAATCACATATCGATAAATATTTCTCTTTATTTTCCTGAAACTAGAGAAATTTTCTAATGATACAAAAATGGGATTTGGTTAAAAATAAGGAAAGCAATGTAGGAGGATTAAATATGAAGCATAAAAGCGCTAAATGGTAAATTCTAAAAGCAACACCTTAAGAACCAGCAGCACACGTGCTGTCCATACACTATACAGAGCGTCGATCCGCCACAAGAATTCTGGAATGTTTTGACCCGGTGTGCATGTTTCGACAGCAGTATGACCCAGTCAAGATCGCCAACGGCGAATCCAGCTAAGCAGAAATTGCTACAGTACATAGATTCGAAAAGGTCAAAGCATTTGAAATGCAAATAGCATTTCTCCTGCAAGGAAATATAATACCGGTCGGTGATTGCAGAGACGCGAGTCCAGTTGGCTAGCGTAACATCATTTTATGTTTGATAATTATTTGCATCCCGCGGCTTAGAATATCAAGTTAAATTCCAAAACCATTGGCCGAGTCACGTCTCAACGCATGTTGCATTCACTACCGGCTTCACTTTCTCTACGATATGGCTCACCGTAGTCGATACGTAGGTATCCACGTTCGCTTTGAATTCTTACGATTTTGTACTGCTGACCGATATTCCTTCCATAATGTATCAAACGAATTCTTATTTGAACGATCTTCAAATACACGAAGATAATTGGATAATATTATATTTAGTTGCACGAAAAATTTATAACGTGTTCGATGGTTCATTTATTTTATCACATTCTACATGTTATATATTCATTTGACATTGAAGAGAATTATTACGTAGCTTTGGAAAATACTACGTGCTACTTCTAGTTGAACATCAAACGCACCAATTAGTCTGATTTTTAAACAAGAACAATCTTCTATTTTAAGGAAGAACAGAGAAAAATTATATGATATTTGTCAGTTTGTTTCATTTGCTTCATCATGTTTATATTCCGATCTTTACATTAAATTAATTTATATCTTATGACGATATTTTGAATGATTTAATCAATTACTGAAATTTAGATTTGAATATAAACTTATCAGATAATTTTCATCTTCGTGTGATCGATCTTGATGTATGTAATGATTGGATAATATTTATGAATTTAAATAAAAATGTATTTGATACGCATTCGTCTGAAAAATGTGTGACATTTACTACAACAGAGTCTAGCGTGGGTCTGATATTCTTAAATTTTTGCACTTCTCTAATAACGGAACCCTAAATAAAAACTACGAATTTAGAAAAAGGATATCGAAGAATATAAATACTTTTCACAGAGGAAAATATTAATATTTTAATCTGTGTTGAAGAAAGATAATTATCTTTTTTGTATTTTTGTTTGTTCATTCATACCTATTACAATTTGTCCACGTATGTGTACGCTTGATACATTCTACCTTAGTTTATAGTTTTAAATTAAATCTTAATTCATTAATATATACAATATGATATAAAGTATGTAGATTTCTGTATGTATATCTTCTATACGCGTTCTTTGGTTCCTTTATACAAGGCGGTTGGTAACTGGTGGTACAAGCGGAAAGGAGGTGATTCTACGCGAAAAAGAAGTCGAAAATATAGAATAAAAATTTTTCGTTTCAGGCTTTGTTTTCGAGATAATCGACTTTGAATTTTCGCTCGGTACGCGTGCGGTACGTTATAACGGATCTCACTGTAGATCGTTGTCTCGATGGAAAAATTAAAAAAGAAATTTTTATTCTACATTTTCGACTTCTTTTTTCGCGTAGAATCACCCCCTTTCCGCTTTTACCACCAGTTACCAACCATCCTGTATATCCAAGCAGGAAGCTCTCGATTTTATGGTTTTCTTTATGAAGCTCGCCAGTTCGCATATTTGTTTCTCGGCTTTTATTATTATTATTTCTGTTCATTTTTTATTTCTGAATGTGATTTGGTCTGATTTCTGTATACATTCCTACATGTTACATTTATTACATTGCCATTTTCTATTTCTTGTAATGAGTTCGTATTTCAGTATCCAAATTGCTGTAGTTTAGCCGTAGCTGGGTGACTCAGTTTCTCTTTTTGTTTGATGTTTTATCGTCCATCGCCTGCAGCTTGTCTCAGAATTTTCTCGGAAATGGAAAAATAGTACATTCAGGTATGTTTAATATAGGATTGTGGCTTAGTGATTATAGTCTAGGAATATAATCTTATATAGGAATGTGAAAAAATTGCTATGCCAATGAGTTAACTTTATGTGGGAAAATAATAAGCACTGCAATGTAAATTACACATTTTGGAATATGATACTTTTAAAAGTTGTGATTATATTTAAAACCAATACATAAGATTGTATCTTGACTATAGATTTTGAAGTACCAATTGATTTTCAAGTAGATAAAATCGTTTCTATATCACACTGCGAGTCAATAATTGCCAAATGTTAATCCAACATAACTCGTGAATTTTTTATCGAACAACGTAATATTTTGCATTTACGTATTGTAAGATTATTTTCGGAGCAATAAGAAAATACTAAATTACACTTTCCATTTTTTACGGAAGAGCAGTTGCAAAATTCACTACGTTCAATTAATTAATTCCATGTTATCGTTTTATTGGTCTATGATTAAATATTTTTAAGTATTTCTTTCAATATGACATAAGCATAGTTTTTAATTATAAAAATATTACTTGTGCTAAAAAGTTGTTTGTCCTAATAGCTGTATACTGTGTCTTATGACTATAAAACAACCCAATAACTTCCAGTTTTTATGTTATTCACTGAAATGAAAGAACGGTAGAGAACTAGTTTATTTTCGTTGCATAACTATAGAACTAGCGTAACAGTGTGAACTCATTGATCATTAACACCAGAAAATAAAATTGTAACAATAATTTCTATAAGTTTAACTATTCCACTTTACATGCTTCTAATCAAATTTTGTCCTGTTGTGTCGTATAGATTGTATCTGTATGAGAATTGAAAATGTTAGGATAGTTTTGTAGTTATAACACAGTGTATATTTGGTTTCTACAAAACTTACTTAATTACATCTGACAACAGGATCTTTTCGTTCTTAGCTGTTTTATATCAAAATATCTCCTTTTTTTTAGTCATGAAGCGATATTAAAATAAAATGAACAAAAATGTATTTATTGTGCTTTCTTTGTGACCTTCATATAAAGATCGCGCGAGAAAGATAATAAATCTATTTTCGTCAATTTTCTGATTTTTATATCCCTCGGTAGCTAAGAACAAGTATTTTAATATAAAACAGTTGAAAAAGAACATAATCTAATGGATTAGAACACATATGACTCTTGGAAATAGGTGATAAATTCAACGTTAAGTAACAAATAAAAATTTCTTACAGTGTCTTGCAATAAATAATAACAAATTCATTTAATTATTAGATTAATATAGCACGATTAATATTAATGTACGTAACTAATCTTATTACTATTTTTTGAATGTTCAGAGTGTGACAATACGTACATATTTAATCCCAAAATCAAATAGAAACGTCATTTTATTGTGTACTTGGTTGGAATTTTCAAATTGCTGTTCTTTGTGAAAGATTTATTACGTTTCTTCCCTGTGATTTCCTACTGAAAGAAATATTCTCGCTTACATAAATACTTGTACGTATTATACGTACATATACAGGGTGGTTGGTAACTGGTGGTACAAGCGGAAAGGAGGTGGTTCTACGCGAAAAAAGAAGTCGAAAATATAGAATAAAAATTTTTCGTTTGAGGCTTTGCTTTCGAGAAAATCGACTTTGAATTTTCGCTCGGTACGCGTGCACTTTATCGCGTCTCGTTATAACGGAGCTCACTGTAGATCGTTGTCTCGATGGAAAAAATTAAAAAAAAAAATAAAAAATAATTTTTGATTCTATATTTTCGACTTCTTTTTTCGCGTAGAATCACCCCCTTTCCGCTTGTACCAGCAGTTACCAACCAACCTGTATATTAGAAAATGTATACATTGATTTGCAACTTCTTGTCGCAAGATATCGTAAACTTGTGCAACAGCGTCGAAAAAGCGAGTCATACAATGACAAGAAGGAAGAAACGATCGTAAAAACAATGCATTCCGTTGGAATGGTGATCGATCGTGCGTTCTCGCGGAAGTCGATTCTTGTGTCGCGTGTGTAAAACGGTTCGAAAGATAAACGAAGTCCAATTGCCGTGAAGGAAGCTTCGCAAATATTTAAAACGGCCTTGCATGTGCCAATTCCTGCAAGTTTTACGTCATAGGTCAAGCACATAGGGGACGCTGAAAGCGAGTCGCACTATCGGTGCACCGTGCTTCGAGTTCATTACGTAATGGCGCATTGATAAGGAAATAAGTTAGTCGCCTTGACATTGCCGGATCGTAAATACGATACAGTTGTTCTTACTGAAGATTCTTGCATCGTTGTTTCAATAAGAGTGAGCGCGACCTGTAGAGTCCAACACGAGTAACAACAGCGCTGTGAATCCTTCGAACATTCCTGCATGACCGTCGCGAGTCCATTTTCTGACAAAATGTAAATCCTCGTCAACCGGTTATCATTGATATTCCTAGACTAATTGTTTCACTAATTGAAATGCATAGTTTACGTAATTATTAATCGAATCTATAATGATTATGATAATTATTAGAAACGAGCCTGTTTCCGTGAATGAGAAAATCGGAGAATCCGTACTTGAAAAACAGAGAAACTCATTAGAAACCGCGATATATTTAAGTTAATCAAAGAATTTATTATGTAATCGTGTTAACGTGAACCACAAGCCGGTGCAGTGATCATGTACAGAAGTTACGATGATTTTATAATAGCCAAATAGATTGACCGTATTATATCATAGAAATACGCATGACTTGTACACGTAACAGCTTGATCGGTTCTGTTGATTACGTTGCATTACATTGTATGCATATGCCTATGTGTTTGCACGTGTATGCAAGACCTTATTAGGTTCTACCTAGATATTACGTTGAGGAATTTGTTCCTTCATCGAAAATGTCGAAATTCTTGTTGCAGCATCACGTGAAACTTGTTTCCGATATCGTGCAATTTATATTTGAAATATGACCAGATCAGAATACGTGTAAATCATAATAATTATTAATATGCTAAACAAAATATAACTTCAGGTTTCATTTACAAAGTATTATTACTTTGTAAGATATTTAATGTTTTGAAAACTTTATTATCTAAAATATTTATATTATATGTCAAATATTTTGATAATGTTATTATCTATTATTTATAATTATTACTTAAGCCTGCATCTTTAAAACCACACACGTATGCTAGCAAAACTGAACATCGTTAGTAATTTTCTTATCTATCATTTATAATTATTACTTAGAGTTCTCGTTATAAATTATACTATTTATATTGTTAAGTTACGCCAGAATTGAATATTTCTATAAATTAACTGCAGAGTGTTTATTAAGAAAATTCTTAGAACTACAACAACTTTTGTGCTATCTTCGTTTATGAATGATAATTATATCGATAATGCCTAATACTCTTTCGACAGTGACCTAACAATGTAAAGATCCGCACACTATAGCTGCTGGCTTGTGAATACTACAATAGGTTCGGAAACTCGAGGATACAGATGTTCAAAAGCGGACGAAGTGGTGCATTATATGAAAAGATTCTAACGACCCTTCATTGGCACCTGACACTCTTGTATGTTTGTACATATATAATTTTACCATAAATATAATAAATTGAGTATTTAGGTTGAGTCAATTCAATCTTCTACAATTACGACAGCATAGTAACGCAACGACTTTCTGACAGTTTATTTTTAATACGTGTATTAATTAGACGACTCAAATTATCTTCCTTATATTTACCTATTTGCGTTAACAAATCATATTAACGTTTATTTTTTCAATAAGAATGAATGATAATATATAATAATATGTTTTCAAGAATATTAATTCTAAGTTAATGTATGAAGGTTGGAAGAGAGAAAAGGTCATGAGTCAATTTTCCTATTTTTGCAAGGAAATATACTAAATTTTAAAATTGCTTCCCTGTAAAAATAGGAAATTTGACTTATGACCCTCCTCTGATTGTCAGTATCAAGATTGTCTTTTTATTTGATTTTGGAGATAAATATGTGTTCTTTCATGCGTGTGTACACATGACCGTACGTAAGCGCCTTTCAAAATTATATAACATACGTCACAATATATGGAAGTATTGAAAATATTAAACTTCAGTGGTGTTAATATTAATACCGCAAGGTTTCGTGAATTTATCAGCTATTCGTAAAAGTCACACACTTTTTTACCTAACAAGCTTTTTTCGTTTTCTCATAGTCCATAATCTGTTTTCTAATCATAAACTAACAAAAAAAATCAACAAAAAATTATTTATCAGTACGTTGCGACAAAGAAGAATCCGAGGAAGGAAGAAAAAGAAAAAGGTGATATAAAAAGAGTAAATATTTACGTCGTATCTCTACATTTAATGACTGATAATCTTTGTAATTGCTTTTCTTAATACAACTTTTTCAAATAAAATATACACTTCTTTTTCTAACTTAGTAACAGTAACTTAAAGTCCCTGACAAAATGTTTCATAATGGATAATAAGAATTTCTATCGAAAGAAAATTTGTCAAAGATTAATAATGTAGCAAATACATACCTTAATATATTTAATGTGCAATCACATTTTTTAATAAAACTTTTTTTGTAAAAAGAGTTATTTTGATCTAACAGTGAACTTAATAAACTCGTACAAAACAAACTTTTTTCTATGAAATTATGTATGGTCCATCCGACAGAAATTCTACGATATACATGTTGTATCGCTTAATTTGGGACGCACGTATGAGGCAGAAAATGTTTGATAAAGAGGCGCGCGCAAGAAATAACTTGCGCAAAATATTTCCGCCGGAAGCCTGTTTTGCTTTCCCATCCTCCTTCCCGGTCTCGATGTTCTATATCACCATTGTTTAGTGAACGAAAGGGCCGTTTTTATGACTCGCCAATGCGACGATAGGGGATGTCGTCGACAAGACATAATCTGTCAAGCGCAGGCTTGATGACGTTTATATAATCACGTGGTTAAACGTACTGTTGTCAGTACTCTTATGTAACTGGAATTCAGCAGCATTCTCCGGAAAAGCACGAAAATGTGTGCTATGAACATGCAGTATTATTTTGTTATTTGCGCGTGTTTGTTTCTGCGCTATACACGTGTGTATATAAATATATTGCATTAAACCTTTTATATCCAGAAATCGAAACCTTGAATTCCAAAAGAGAGCAAATCCACCGATCCAGCATTTCCAGAAAGTCACTTTCTTTTTCATCTACTTTCTTCAATTCATTATTAACCTTCTTAACTTTTCTTATCAACATTGTTTATGCATATATTTTCACTATGTTTATATTTTTAAGTTACATAATCACCTTCTATATAAAAAGGTTTGCAAAATCGTAAAGAGGATTCTATATTGTTTTGGAAATCATTAAGTAATTTATCTTGCATTATACCTAACGAACAGAGTTTATTAAATTTAATCACTATCCCAAATTTCACTTTCGGTGCTATTCTTGGCACGTTTCTCAATGTATTCAATATATTTTTGTATTAAAGTTTCGAATTATGGATAATGATTTAGATCCACCGATGATAAATACTTTATCTCGTGACATTTTGCAATTTTCAGTGCATATCGGTTTACTATTGTTAACTTGTATTGCGGATCGAACACTGATATTGGATCTTCCTTTAAGTTGAAACGAGTGCATGATTAAAAACTACCTAAAGGAGAAGTGAAATTTGTACGTTATTTTAATATAGTAAGCTAAGCAATCTGAAAATATATAGAAGGTAAAGTTACTTGAATCACCGAAGCTTCAACATTTTAAAATTCCACCTTGAGCTTTGTACAAAATAACATGTCTTGTTGTAGATTATTAAACACCATTAATCATTAATATAGTGACGTGAGTAAGGAAATATCATGTACTTTAGGTGTACCAAGTGAAAATATCAATAACAGAAAGATTATTCGAATAACTCTATGGTAGCCAGGGAACATTACAATAACAACTTATAAATATAATAATTATGATATTTATAATTATAAATATAGATATAAATTATGATAATTAAAACTGGGGATATTAACATTAGTTAAATAAGCTTCTTTTCTTTTAATGAATAAAAGTTATATTTTCATAGAAAACCGCGACCATCGAGTTATCAATGTATACGATTAATAACAAGTTAAATAGTCTGTTTTCAAGTAGATCGCACTGTTATTATCGCTATTATCTATTATCTATTATCGCTCAACTGCTAGATGAGTTACTTTACCTTGACTTAGAGAACCTACTTAACAAGTAGATTTGTATTGTTTTTAGAACATGTAGCTTTAAATGTAATATTGTTGCAAATTTTTATGTAATCCCTTCGTCAAAGAGTAACAAGAAATACATACAACTATGTGAGAGTAGAAGACATTCCTATTTACTATTTCACAACTCGTTCACTGTATTGTTATAAGAAATGTGGATTTTTTACGTTACATGTTATCTACATTTAAGATCAAGTTTGATTAGGTTATGTTACAGAAAACATATATAATATCGTCAAAACAGAACAGAACAGATTTGAAGTTCTTTACAGCCTTAAATAATAATTTCAATGTAATATGCAGACACATTAGTAATGTTAAATAATCTGTTGTATGTTATTTATAATGACCTGCGAAAGTATTTGAATACTTGCTGTCAAAATCTTCTATGTACATATACAGGGTGGTTTGTAACTGGTGGTACAAGCGGAAAGGGGGTGATTCTACGCGAAAAAAGAAGTCGAAAATATAAAATACAAATTTTTCGTTTGAGGCTTTGTTTTCGAGAAAATCGACTTTGAATTTTCGCTCGGTACGCGTGCGGTACGTTATAACGAATCTCACTGTAGATCGTTGTCTCGATGGAAAAATTAAGAAAGAAAATTTTTATTCTATATTTTCGACTTCTTTTTTCGCGTAGAATCACCCCCTTTCCGCTTGTTACCAACCACCCTGTATATTATGTGTATTATATAAAAGATTTGAAAATTCGACTAACACTGTAATGAAATAGAACTATTATGGTTATACTGACAAAATTTGAAAGCAATCTGATAATGTATTTAGAAGTTACAAGATATTTATTGCAAACACTAACATATATTTAATGAAATCAGAATGAAGCAGAATTATAATAACCGCCTTAAAGATATAAATGGTTCCAGTGCGTAATATACGTATACTTACACTAAATATCTTTTAATTTCTACGTATATTTTCGTATTTCTTTCAAACTTTATCAACGTATTCATAATTGCTCTTTCTTTTCTTTATCATTCTAATTAAAATCTATGTTTCGTTTGCAAAAAACATTCCGCAAATTGGTTTGGCGTATTGTAAATAACAGCATATAGGTAATTTTCCATTGGTTCGTACCTTCGAATATCTCGTTTACGAGCAGATATAAGTAACTGTTGGATAAGTGAAACTATTTAACGATTAATGATAGTTGAATCATTCGAATTGTTTTTACGTAGTCTTTTCAAGATAGATGTACTATATAAACAAAGTGCTAGACTATTTGGGTGGCTTTCTATTCGTTGTTTATATAAGGTGTTAAAAAAAATGTTGTTATTTCTATACTCAGAGGTAAGATCAGAGTAGTTATTATTTTATTGAATGAATAGATCTATCACACCGTTGTGAACGAAAAAAACCTTTATTGCACGTGCTTACAGAAACTAGGGATAAAAACAAAAAGGCATCTTAAGCCTATCGATTAAATCTATCGATTGTAACTAGGATCATCCTCTAGTTACTATTTCTTATAACTAACGCATCTGCATACAGATGGCGAGCACGAACTCACGTTGTCATTTTCAACAAAGAAGAATCTAAGAATTGAAACATTCGTAGTATTCACCAAGAAGAGCAAACAAAAGTCGAATCAACATAGGCCTTACGATCAATCCTTTGGACGTAAAATCGATTATCATTCACGAACTTTCGATTTTGTTATGAATGAGTTTCTTCGTCGAACGTAAACAAAGAGATGGATTCAGAAGTACGTTAGCTTAAGGTTATTAGCACAAAATTGTTACTAATATGGATAGAGATTACTTCATATGCATGCAAACTAAGTAAAAACGTTCTTTCTTATAGTAAATGTTCGACGTGTTTTCCTTCTATTGCAACGCAAAACTCATATCTACGTATCATAGGTCGTTTGTGTTGACAACTTTGAGTTCTTCTCTTAAATAAATCTTTTTGTTTACGTTCAACGAAGAAACTCGTTCAAGGAACAAGCTTTACGACATCGAATATTCGTAGATGATTTAAGGTAGGTTAATTGGACATCTTTTGCCCCTCTTAATCAATACAATAAGCCTTTAAAGTCTAGGATTCCTTTCTTAACACCTTGTATTTATTGGCGAGACGTGTGATTGGTGCCAACGGATTCGAGTAATTATAGTATCGTAGTTTGTCTGATTACAATTTTAATGAAATTTCATTTCATTTATAAAATACATTTATAAATAATATTTACAAGTGCCAGAATACTTTTGTAAGCTACATTGTTCGTGTACGATTTGATCGTATTCCTTTTCAATATTTATGGTAGTTGAAGAAGTTAGTAATTTATTTCCTTATCGATTGGTCACCTCGCGGGTGTTGCTTAATTTGACGTCCTGCGCGTTTAAAGATGAGAATCGTTCGTCGTGTTTCGTTTACGTCTGAGCAAACAATTCGGAGCTTAATTAACAAGTTATCGAGCCAATTAAAAAAACGTACAATTGCCCGAAGGAAGGTGATCCTCTAATTTGACTTACGATCCTTCTGCCAACGTTATGGATGTCGGCGCTTCGTAAATATTAATTTCATTTTCTTTAATAGTAATTGTCAATTCAAACTATGCATATAAAATATTTGTTATTAATCTACTAGCGATTAAATAGTAAAACAACGCTTTGTAATTTATCGAAAGATATTAAATGAAGTAATAAATCAGAGACATTGAAAAAGGACTTCGACAATCTAAAAAATGAAGTTCATCACAGTGTTAAACATTTTTCCAGAATTTAGAAAATTATAGTATATATGTGAAGGAAGGAATAATGGTGGAAAAAAGATTTAACAAGTTCTTGGAATTTTCTCTTTCATAAAGATAATGTTAGAAAACAAAATGTAAATTTATTGGCAAAAAATTGCAATTAAAATTTTGCATTAATATGATATTGATTCCTCATAAATCAGTAAAAAATGAAAATGAAAGTCTTATTATTTTTTTATATAGCACATGAATAATTATTGCGATGCCAATCAGACAACAATTTTATTTGCGATAGATATTATATCTATTAAATAATTTCATTTAAGATTTGTATTTTGTTTGTATCGTATATTTTATTTAACGATAGCATAGTCTTTCGAAGTACCACGAGTCTACTCAAATCAGATTATTTATAAACTGAAAAACATACGTAATATGAGCCATTCTCATGGAACGATATGTCGTTCTTTGCAATTTAATTGCTGTCTAACACATATTTCGTGTTCCAACGCCACATCGTCTATACTGGACGTAATATTAGGCTTCTTTTGCGAAATTTATTTAACGTTCACGTTTCTGGGGCGCGTCTCAAATTTTCTACACATCGACAAATTCGATAGAGGATTTGAAATAATACTTACAAGTTTCTGTTATAATCAAACGTATACGCATCCTTTTTTTCACACGTAATACATCGATTAACAATTCTTTAACAAGGAAAATGACAATGAAATACGATTATGTCTTGATAATGTTCTTTGAAAAAGTTATTGTTAACAAATTTATTTATGTACGTTATTAAAATATTTTGTAAATCGTGGCATAATGAAACATTTTATTTGCAGATAATTGGGCCATGCAGCCAAATGAAGGGCCAAGTGGAACTGCTCGAAGTAGATTTGAGGGTATGCTTACTTTTCTCCATAGTTTTAAGCTAATATATAGATATATATTTTAATATGTATTTTAACAAATTACTAATTTCGTCGATTAAAAGAAATAGAGAACT
Organism: Bombus picipes; assembly: GCA_014737485.1. Lineage (NCBI taxonomy): Eukaryota > Metazoa > Arthropoda > Insecta > Hymenoptera > Apidae > Bombus > Bombus picipes. Next base: position 1,795,061 of record JACXIP010000040.1, on the reverse strand, counting down.
ATATATCATGTATATATAAAGAGAGTGTGTGCGTGAGAGAGAGAGAGAGAGAGAGAGAGAGAGAGAGAGAGAGAACTATCACATTATCAGAAATAAGTCTGGTACATACATCAACATTTTACTATTTACGATATTTACTATTATTATTAATTCTCCGATTGATCTCTTAATTGTCCGATTTTCCATCTTTTATTACCTATATAGTTTTCAAAATATTCTTAATAGGTTGACTTATCATAATGTCGTAAATGTTAATTTATTACACTCCGTTTTATTATTACTTATTTTATTGTTGAAATACTTCCGAATAGATTAATTTAGAATATTAATCATAACTTATTGCACGCTTTTTAAAATAAATATGAAATAATTCACATTTAAGCTTAAATTTTGTCATATTATATTACTCACATGCGACTGTTTGTATATGCGTATACAATTGATTTTACACAAAAATACGTCGAAATAATTGTATGCATTGTATACATATATTAATGTAGTAAATCACGTGACTTTCTGTTACATAATATAAATGCACAGTCAAGATTGACTGTATTAATACAGGAAAGAATTTGTAAATAATGAAAAACAAATTATTAGAATTAAAATTAAGAAAATAGTAAAAGGATAGATGTGTCAAGAGTTTCGAATTATAGTAGGTAGTTACAGCTCGGTACTTGTTCGTTATATGAGCATAATCAAGGGACGAAAGAATATGTTTTCACAGGCTGCAGCTTTTTCCGGACAAATATTGAGTTACACAAGATTGACCAGTGTTATCTTACCAATCAACGGAAAGAACTGATTTCCGGAATCTCTGGTCACTCAGGAATCGGAGAAAATAATTGATACCTTGATGTGCTGCTAGTAACTAAAGAATACTGAGTGAATGAATCTAATAGATTCTATCCGAGTAGACATGTTTAATTTCACTACGTAAAATAACTTGATAGATGAAACTTAACAAATCTTTAACAGTAAGTTAATTATAGAAAATGGAAATAATCGTAAATCAACATATAGAAAATTCAGATTAATCTAGGTATCGTAAAGCTTTGAAAAAATAATTTGAAATGTCTGCGTATTTATCATGACATTGCTATATCTGTAGGATAGAAAAGAATAGCAAATTAATTACTATGAGAACACGATCAGATACAATACGATACAATATAGAACAAAATATAGTCACATGCCTGAAAATTAAATAATCGAGCTTGCAATGAGTAGCTATGCCTATGGCTTATAACAGTACCATTTAAGGTTTCAGAATTAAAAATATGTAATAAATATATAATATATAAAATATATAATAAATACATGTATGTATACAGCGAGTCACAGTACCTATTCATATCTCTAATTTGAACAAGTGATATTTTTTTACAATACAAATTTGAAATTTCCAATCAATGAAAGTCAGTTAACGAGCATTCTCATTGCTAAGAATTTTGTATTTTGTATTATAAAAAGATATGAATCGTTCAGGATCAATGATTTGGTGGTACCAATACGTTTCAGAATGACTTACTGTGCATATTGCACACGAATATATCACACAGCATTTTAAAACTCTGGGGCATAATCGAATTAAGATTCTTATCAAATTTCACAAATTACAAATTACTGTCGTTAGTAAAAATTTTTGCATGACACGTTGACAGGTTTTATAATATAAAATGAAATTTTGCACGTCAATTTTATAAATCATAAATTTTCCCCTTATTTTAAATTAAATTTAATTAATTGAATAAAAATTGTAAGAAAGAGATATTAATGATAGGCAAACTATGATGCAAGACGGTCCAGAAAGAGAATCTTTCTATCGTTATGAAATAAAATCTCTGTGGTATAAACCATCTTAAAAATTTGAAAACGCGACAAATTCTTCAACGAGAGATCGCACTTGCTGCAATTTTTCCCTGTAAACTATAAACTAACCAGCGCGGCGCCCGATCCGCGTTTGTCACATTTGAGGATTATTCCCGAGCGAAATATTTCAGTTCGAAAATTTACGGCCGCCGGTAAGCCGATGAGGCCCGTTAACAAAGGTTAAAGATCGTTGTTTGAAATACATTGTTTCTCGGCGAATAATTGGATAAGCATGATGCACGAGGGAGAGAGAGAGAGAGAGACAGAGAGACAGAGAGACAGAGAGACAGAGAGACAGAGAGCAAGAGAAAGAGAGAAACAGAAAAGGCAACAGCGTGCGAAATCAGCGTAAATTAATCGAGGATGATCTCCGGTTACTGAAAAATCACGCTAATGAGTATGTAGGGCCGATTTAGAGAAGGGGTCGAGGAAGGTCTCTGTGGTCACTTCAAACGTCGATGTCGATCATAAATTGGGGGCTGATACGATGGGGACGATGACAATTACCGTTGCGTTACAAACAGATCGGTACATACGGACCGATGTTCGAGCTTAATTCGTGTAATTAGCACTAATTAATACAATATACTCAACTCTCACAAGATCTTAGCATTGATCAGGGATCAAGGGATCAAGAGATCATTTTGTAGATGCTACACATCAGTCTTCGCTGATTAAAATACAATGGGTCATGAAAGTTTTCGAATACTTACTATAGAGGATTTTTAGAAATATTTTGTATGCGTTCTACGAAACTTTGAGAAATGTCATTAGTACTGCAATGAGATACGATTCTATTGTAATTATATCAACAAAATTTGAAACCAAGCTGAAAATTCATATATGTACTAAACGTTACAATAAAAGTACTACAATAAGTTATAATAAAATGTACTAAAAGTTAACTTATATTTATTATTTGTTATAACCTTTTTTCAGGAGTTCATGATGTATCATACTCATATTTATACTGCGTACGACTGGCGCACGAAAATGTTTGAACACATAAGATAGGAAATTTTTATAAATGTCACATGTACATTATGCACGAAACATTCTAAAATTTCTTCTAAAAGTTGAGGTTACGATTATCATAATTATATTCACGAAACCTGAAATGAACCATTGTAAGCACGTAATAAGTGTTAAATATGATCTCACTGAATATTGAGGCTTATTAATACTATATAATAAATAATTGACTGTTTAAATACTTTTGTGATCTCTACGAAATATGTACTTGTACTATCTACGTACGTTTCCAGATTTGTTTCAAACTTTACCAATATAGTCTCATTTCGGTGCTAATGTTTCAAGATGTTTCGTATAACACAATAATATATTCATAAAAGATATCTACAAGTGTCTGAATACACTCGTGTATCATTGTATTTAAATACTGAAATTCTAATATAAATTGCGTATTTTATATTTATTCGATATGCATTAAAACGTTCTTTCATAATGTTATTTAGTCGTGTAGTATCGTTAACTATTAGTGTGGGAAATAATCAATTTTAAGCTAAAATAATGAAGGGAACTATTTTTATTTCTGTATAATTCCATATGATTTAAAAGTTACATAACTACCGATCTGTATGTTTTTAACATTATTTTGTATCCCTCTTACTATTCTATTTTGTTTTATCATCGTACTATGTACTGTTTTGTCAACAAGCAATTCATCGTTATTAATACTTGATTTTCCTATTAATGCGAATAACTATAACTGACTCTCTTAGAACAGAATTCTTTTAGAAAAATTATTCTTTTATTAATTATTAATCATAGGAACATATTCCTTCTGATGTTTCTATAAAAATGACATCATGCAGTAAAATTGAAATCTATATATGAATATATTTATCGTTTAATTAATTACTGATTTACTCAAGTGCTATGTTAGAAATAAATAATATCAAGCGTAACAAGGCGAATTTAAGCTGAAATATTGAAGGAAATTATTTTTATTCCTGTATATATGATTTAAAAGTTACATAACTACCGATCTGTATGTTTTTAACATTATTTTGTATCCTTCTTACTATTCTATTTTGTTTTATCATCGTACTATGTACTGTTTTGTCAACGATTTTCCTATTAATGCGAATAACTATAACTGACTCTCTTAGAACAGAATTCTTTTACTCTGCGAGAAAAATTATTCTTTTATTAATTATTAATCATAGGAACATATTCCTTGCGATGTTTCTATAAAAATGACATCATGCAGTAAAATTGAAATCTAGTTTCACTGGAAACGAATATATTTATCGTTTAATTAATTACTGATTTATTCAAATGCTATGTTACAAATAAATAATATCAAGCGTAACAAGGCGAATGGTAATTTTTGGTCATATACATATCGTGGAAATTTTCAAGTCAACGAAGAAAAATCTAATTCCTCTGAAGATTAATTTACATTCCTAACGTTGTGTTAATATAATTTACTTTGATCAATTATGACTACAAAGTCAGGAATATAACAAAGAGTGATTTTATAGTATACATATTTGCTGTGACCCGATTGAATATCGACAATACCACGATTCTTACAAAATAATAAGAGAAACTTTTTTCATAAAACATCCACGCTCCCTCCCGTAGTATCTTTCGAGTTGTTCCTGTTTACGAAGAGCCTGTACAAGAAGTCCGCAAACGTCATTCGGCATCTTCTTCATTGTGTAAGGACTGGTACGATGAGTTGCATGTAGCTGCATTTTTAAATCGAGCAAATAGCATTTTGTGCACGCATACATACGTATACATAGAGGAAGAATTAAATTTTTCATTGATAATGTTAACATAACCGGAAACACAGGAATGAAAAATATTAGATATCTTTTTGGATACGTGTCGATATTTATTATGACTTCGCTGTTGCGTTACTTTTCCGTGAAATTCATGCGTATTTATTGACTCGATTGATATGCTCGATGAATAATGGTTTCTTTTACTCTCATATTGAATCCTGTACACACACGCAGTGTGGGTATACTGGTATTAGCGTCTGGCCTGAACAATTCACATTTTGTTGGCTTCCTGTGATAGATATTGGGAAGAAATTCCTTAAAATGCACATTTTAAAGGTGATAATACCAGACAAACTGTCATACAAAAGTCATAACAAACGATAGTAAGTAGTACACGTGTTACAAATATCGAATGAGTCAGTTATCTCGACGAGAAAATTTTAAAAAATTATTCAAATACGTGCAATATATTTTTTTCTGTTTTCATCGAAACATCTTTGCGATCTTCATAAAATTATGAACTATATTATTTGGTTAATTCATAATGTTAATATTCAAAAGATTAATATGATATATAAATTTATATAATAGATTTAATACGATTATTCTGTTTATTTCCTGATTCAATTTTAGTTTTACTTTCAATTAGCTGGCTGTAATGTAGGTACAATATTGTACCTTCACCATTTTATATTTTATATATCAATATATTGTTTCAAAACGTGAAAATGTATGTCGGTAGGAAGTAAAATTATGACTCGATTAGCCACGGCGAAACTAAAAGGATGATACTTTTAAAAACTGATGTATATAACTAAATTCTCAAAATCTTAGATTACTATGATTTTCAATCATATTCTTCTCAGTGTTCCATATTACAATGTTTTTGAATTTCTTCTTTTAATATAATAGAGGCTCACATTGTTATTTTTACATAACATGTTTTTAAGTATAATATATTTCATTTTAAGTGTAATCTCAACATTTAGTTTTGGAAACTAGGAAATCAACAAAACATTTTCTTAAATATCTCTTTAAATTAATCTTCATTCGCCGTAATATTTATCCTTTTCCTTCTTATATTTTGTTCATTTGCTTAATAAATATATTTTACAAAATTGTCTAACTATTGTAAATTTCCTCTGTTTGATTCAATTAATTATAGCATTTTTACACTCATTTGATTTCAAATACTGGATTACCCGGCGCTTCTCTCGAATAGAAGTAACCCTCGCGTTACCTTATTGGAAATTTTCCAATGACCCCTTATACCTTTAAGGGGAAGAAATTCGCAGGGTTGGGACCCTGATTCTTCGCACATTCGATTTTATTCGAATTTCGGGACAACAGAATCGTGGGTATATCATTTTCTCTGACTACTTTCTTTTTCTTTCACTCGTATTACGTCCTGACTAAGAATATTCTGTAGAATTGATCGAAACACATTGTTGCTAATTTACGTCAGATTCTCGAATAGATAAAAATGAAGGTGGTTGCATAAACGTAGTAAACGAGATATTAATTTTTCGTCTTCTTGGAGAGATTTTCGACCTAAGCATACTTTTTTGTTCTTAGAAAATTTCTCAAATTTGATTAATTTATGCAAGAATCATTATTGATGTGAATGATTTCTCACTTCAATTTCGTGCTATAAATTTTCTTACAATATAAAAAATTACCTACATTGAAATGAAAGCGAGTTTAAGACACAAAAATTTTGAGAGTCGCAGAGTGATCGATTAAATTTCGTTTAAATTAGTCAAGTTATTGGAATTAGGGCAATTCAAATTTGAATAAGTTAAAACATCGTTGCTAACAGGAAATTTTCTTGTTTAAATATATTTACAAGTTTCTATACTCATCTTTATTAGTCAAATCACTGGATTTCTAGTAATTTTGAACACTTTGTTCCTACGAATCTATTAATTTACGTGACTTGAGATATGCTTTCAAGTTTCGAAAGATGTTGATCCATTTCATCTATTCCTTGATTTGATGTAATAATATTTCTAGTTTCGCATTTATTGATATTAATTGATTAATTGATTAATTGAACTTTATCATATCTTTACTCTGTTTATAATTACTACTAACATTTTACAAATATTTTCAAATAAATTTCTACGAAAATTTTTAGAAATATACTATGTGTGATATATGAAATTTTTGAGCTTTCGTTAGCACTATAATGTGACACGATTACCATGATTGTAATGGAAAAATTTCAAACAATTCCAAGAATGTATCTACATAAAAGTAATTACAAACATAGTCTAACAATAATCCCATTAAATATAACGAATAAATATACAATAATGCAAGTCCAAATAATTCGGTGACCCGTGTGATTTACATATGTTTGCAATAAATATTTTGTAACACACATCTACATTTTTAAATTCATATCAAAAATTAATACTACTATCACGACAATCGTGTTTCGTTGCAGTGCCAATAAAATTTCAATGTGGTTTGTATACATAACGTACATAATATGGGATTCATAAAAAGTTTCTACAAGTATTTAAATACTTTCATGACTACTTCCCTCTTATCTTTTTTATTCAATTTAAAATTTGTTTCAAACAGTTTAAGTTCAAGTAAGTTCACTGACTTTGGCAAGATTTTACCCATGTATATTTGAGACAAGAAAGAAAGTATGTTCTTCCATTCGAGTCAATTAGTGTCGTATCAACGATAAGACGTGAAATTACAATTCTATATTTTCGACTTCTTCTTTCGCAGTAGAATCACCTCCCTTCCGCTTGTACCACCAGTTACCAACCACCCTGTATATTTGTTTGCAACATATATCTTGCAATGTTTACATATATACATTCTTAGATAGATTTCAAATTTTACTAATATGTTCGTAACAGTTGTGTCTTATTACAATGCTAATGATACTTTGAAATATTTTATATAACGCGTACAATACGAAACTAAACATTTTCTATAGTAAGTGTTCAAATACTTTCGCGAGTCGATGTAAGTTTTATAAAAAGAGGTGATATTTATATTCACGATATATTAAAAGTGCACAAAACCAACAGCATAATTCAAGATTAAGGAGTTATTTGCAATAAGCAGCGTGTCTGTTAAAATCATGTCTCGAAATATTCGAAGTCGAAACTTTCTTTTATTTACCGGACGCCTATAAATTCAATAATACATAAACTTCGTTTTTAACATGCACTAAAATAATAAAAAGGATGAATCTTTACTCCTAATAAAAAGTGATAAAGCTTTGTAGAATATGATTTTGAACGCCCTTCTTCCGAATATCGAGTTCCCTCGTTACATTACTACATTGAAAGTAGTTATATGCAATATTTTATTAAACGCAGATTTAGATAAACATAAAGCGATAAAATCAGATATTTTAAAATATCCATTGAATAGAAAACAAATATGAGAAAAGTATTAAATTCGTAGCTTAATTTGATGTCAAGATTTATAAACTCATTTTTTATGTATATTAGAATTAATCTTCCATCATTTTTTTGTAACTTTACGGCACTAATTCACGCAGATTATAAGTTACGTAGACAAAAATTGTGCATCATTAATTTTGTATGTGAATTCAAAATATATTACGCATCGAAGTTATTGCCTATTATTATAGGTGCAAAAGATAGGTTTTCAAAATAATTGTTTTAATTTTAAAAGCATTCAGATGAAAATTGATAAAAGATAGCTTTCAATTAACTTTATGCATATCGATCATTTATAATGTTTAAAGGAGCGACAAAAATAAAAATCGAAAATCAAATAAAAATATAGTATTAATTAATATAGTACTAATTAATATTTGAATTTTAAAATTCTCCATCTGTGAAGCCCGAAAAATGCCAGCCATTGTAACTTCTCTCTGTAATTTGCATATACGTGGTGAAATCCAATTCTGTTTACCTACCTTACTAATCGTTCAAAAGTCGCAATGATCAACTCCAAAAATTGAAAAGTATAAAAGAAAAGTGGCAATGTTATAAATACTGTTTTGTTAATTTATTTTAAATTTTGCTATTATTCATATAATTTCCTTCTAACAAATAAACTTATGGACACAAGTTATTCATTTTTTGAGAATTAAACATTAATCGTGTATTTGTACAATGAAATTAAGCAATAAACTCTTATGCCAGAAGTTTCGGGATAAAACGTGACGATATTTCTTCTAATTGAACAATCAAAAACGAAAGTCGTAGCTTTCGAAACAAATTTTGAGCGATTCCGATGAAGTGGTTGCGCGAAAACCTTATTGGTTTCCCGTTGAACCTTCCCGAGGGATTAGACCTGCGTATGATGATCACGGTACCATCGACATCGACGCTGCATAAGCGCCGAGGTGTAGGGCGGTTTTAGTCACTCCCACTTGCGCCGGCGACACGCGACCGCGTGGTCTATTTCCTCGTGTCTGGATTTGCCGCGAATTTTCGAAGTGCTCGTTCTTTAGGAAATTTGAAAAATTTGGCAGCTCTTAACACGGAAATTAGTTCCAGAGATTTAGAAACATAAAAATTTAGAAGCTTTAAAAATGGAAGTGTAAACGCATAAATGAAGATTGTGATAATTTTAATTGTGTGAATTTTGTTTTGCTGAAATTGTACAAATTTGAAAAGATATGATAACGTCAAATGTTCGTGTATTCAATAACGTCAAGTTCTATCAAATTGATACGCACCCCCTGATATGTAAAGGTCTCCTTGGAACACAAAAGACTCGTTGACGTCATTGTAACGAAGATTAAAAGCTTCTTGTGGCTGTAGAAAAAAACACATCGATAAAGCATTTTCACCGCAAAAGACAGGAAATTATCGTGCGAGTTAGCTGGGTTATCTGAAAAGTCTACTACTCTCGTCGAAAGATACTGAGCGATATCAATACCGTAATCGATGACATAAGAAAAAGCAACTCTACTTAGTGCAAAAAGACTGGAAGAAAATCGACTTAAACGTATTAGTAGTACCATTCGTGCTATTATAGTGGCAACAGAAGTAGGTCGATAAAGGTCATTTTTCAAAGAACATTATTTCAAAGAGTAACATACGATTAAACAAGAACAATAAAGCACTTAATTGAGCGACCAACTGTCGGAGCTTTTGGAGAAGGGAATAGAGAGAGAGAGAGAGAGAGAAAAGTTGGCATAAACGTAGAAGCAAGCAATAGTTTTAGTCACTCCCACCTGCTGCGGTGGGCCAGAAGAGCACGTGGTCCAGAACAGCGGTAACCCGTATTGCGTCAGGATCTATCATCGGTGTTGTTCCACTTCCACCTCCGGCTAGTCCACCACCACCATCACTACCACCACCCGCGCTCAGTATTCGTTTGCCGCCTCGGGTGAAGAGTGCGCGTGAGTTCGTAAAGTCGTTTGCTACCACCACTACAACCACCACCTCTCTAATGGAACAGTAGTGGCACGGTAAACGATCGCGAAGGTTGCCAACGGTTGTGGCGTTCCTCGTGTATCGTATGGTTCTCGAGGTGGGCGCCTCTTCTTTCGGTAGCACGTGGTAGCATCGAAGAACTCGCGATATTCGACTCAGTGGTCCGCGAGCGGCACGACCTCGTCGTCGTCGAAGAGGCACCCTCGAAGCACGAGGGCATCGGTTGAGAGGAGGGAAGGCGTGAGGCCTTCTGCGCTCCTCGAGGATGACGCCGCTTCCTCGTCGTCGGCGACGACGTGGATGTACGCGCTTCTCGGTAAGCTCTAAACGGCGATAAATTATTAGGAAAACGTAGAATCAAGAGTCGAAACGTGGTTGCAACGTGTAAACAAGTGTCTCAGTGTTCGTGAAAAATTCTGCTCCGTTGTTTGAAACGCAAGCACTGTACGTTGAAATTGTCGCTGGTGAAATTCAGCTAAAACAACGACGAATTAAATGTATTTATTTATTAGAAAACGCGTTAAATTAAATTTATCGTATTATCCGTATCCATGAAGGAATGACAGATTGTTTCTTCAGTTCATCTCGAGCGACGTGATTCGAGTTGCACGATCGCGTTACTTCCTGGTTTGTCTTATATTCCTCGAGTGCAATAGTGGTGTTCTGTATTGTTAGAAAGCATTTAATACTCGGTGAATATTTGGTGGAATGACACGTGTCAGTGAAAATGTGCACCGTCTTTCTAGGATGCTTCGATCTCGACATAAAATTAACGCTTGTCGACGAACTACGTGCCTCTGGAATCTCACGTTGCGCATCCAAGGTATCTCCCTACTTTCTTCATTAACATCGCATATGACTGTCCGTTGCAACGATCTAATCATATTGTAAATATGATTTACGTATTGTTACTCGAATGTTTGTCAGACCATGTAGAAATCAGCTTATCTTCGAGACTCTTCAATTCCTGGTAATTTCTAAATTTCTTTCTCTATTCTCCGTATCAAATTTTTTCTTTCCTTCTTCTTTTATATCTTCTCTTATCGTAATCAGAGATCAATGTGAAAATGTCTGCTTTATTTATATCTTAAGCGAATGCCTCTTCCTTGGCGCAAACCGTTCATCTTATCCTATTCTCGTTGTTGAATGCAAGGTTGATAATTCTCTTCAATAATCATAATAGTGTTCTTCGTCTAATATTGTTCTCTTCTGATGTGATACGGGCTGACATTATCTTCTTATCTCTGACTATTACATTCTATATCATGAACAGCACCCTTTTTCTGCATTTCTCAAGGTGAATTGAACGCGAACGATCATATCATAGTTGCACGTTTGCTACAAAAAATTAATTTCTAAAATTAAAAAAGAGATTTTGCACGGGTTTAGAAGCATACACGTACATATTTAAAAGTTCGTTATGTTTTTTTTAAGCGTCTTTGACTTTAATAGATAATATTTATTATTACGATTAGGATTTGTTACCTTGTCGAGTTACTCTTTTCCCTTTTCCTTTCTTCCTCTTTTCTTTCAATTACACTTTTCGAGAAGATACCTGTAAAATGCAATTACGTTTCTAACATTATTCAATTGTTTAATTTTACATATTCGATAGGTTGATCGTGCAATCATGACGAATAAAGTGAAAATTGAAATATTGTACTTTTTATAATTTTTATAATTTTGTGGATTTATAAATATCTCTCTTTGATAACCTAATAATAATTATATACTTAAAATATGTGTCTTTTATTGCTGCAATTTGATAAAAATTTGAAGTCACGACGCGTCGAACGCGCACTTTACTCGAGGTTAAACGAAAGCTAACGTTACATTTTAACATTATCTTCGTGACAGGTGAATACAATTCTTTAAACTTGTACTGTTTAGAGGATATTAAACGCTATTATCGAGCGTTAAATGTAAATCCATTTACTAGTGCCCTTGTTATACAAGATAGTAAAAAAATTGCTATAGCAGGGCAAAGTAGAAATTCCGTTAGATAACCAAAATAATTTTCAACTCCTAACAGAATAATATTTAAATATGTAAAAATATTAAAATATAGAATTATATATTTTGCAGTTTATAACGTGTTAACTTCTTGTTAAATAGTAGAACTTCAAAACGTGTGTATTGATTCTACATCAAAGACAAAAGCATTTAACAAGTATACAGGGTGGTTGGTAACTGGTGGTACAAGCGGAAAGGGGGTGATCCTACGCGAAAAAAGAAGCCGAAAATATAGAATAAAATTTTTTTTTTAATTTTTCTATCGAGACAACGATCTACAGCGAGATCCGTTATAACGAGACGCGATAAAGTGCACGCGTACCGAGCGAAAATTCAAAGTCGATTTTCTCGAAAACAAAACCTCACACGAAAAATTTTTATTCTATATTTTCGACTTCTTTTTTCGCGTAGAATTACCCCTTTTCCGCTTGTACCGCCAGTTACCAACCACCCTGTATTATTGAATTTAAAGCCGAATTTACACTATCTCACTTTGTTGGGACATGGCGGATGGACGCTGTTTTCACCCTCGTTTCATCCGTGTTTGACACTGTGTAAATTCGGCTTAAGACTGTAAATTGTTTCAAGCCAATCATCTTTTCTCTTCGCGTAATAAATCGGCATTGCTATCATTACTGATTTTATTTGTAATTGCGTAAATTTCTGCGTGTCATGTAATAGGATGAAAAGATCACTAGTTCCTGACGTCTTTTACGCAAGAGAAAAGTCATTGAAACGTTTCTAAACGACACTGGTCGTATTACAAAATTACTGTCGGTGTCATTACAACATCACGCGGAATGATAAACATTAGTCTGCAAGTTTCTTTCTTTCGTTGTTGTATCGAATTACTGAATGAATTTTACGCCAGATGTATTGTGCAAACAATATTTAATGATCTTGCACTTGAATTTTAAACGAAGTAAAATATTTCATTTAGTTTTGCTTATTACTTGACGAGAATTCCATTATTAACAATTCCAGTAAAATCATTTTTTTTTTTTTTTTGATAACATACTATAAAAATACGGATAGAAATAGTGGAGACATAGAATAATATGTAGGATGACCCAGATAACGTGGTCAACCGACTAGCGGGTGATTGTACGTGTAAAAATAAGTCGAAAATGTAGAATGACATTTTTTCACAAAATGCTTCGTTTCCGAGAAAACTAAATTTGAATTTATTCGCTTGTTAACATATATGCGTTAGGTCAGTCCTCATTTAAATATATTAAAACTCTACTTTCTTACAAATGGAGCCTTAAATGGAAAACTTCCATTCTGCATTTTTGGCTTATTTTGTCATGTGGATTGTTTGCTCATATATCTGCAGCTGATCTTACTCAAATTTACTCAAGTTTACTCAAATCTCCTGCTGATTGTTTTTGTTCATACCCATTTGTTGATCATCCAACTTCAGGTATTCTTGAAAAATGTTCAAACTCGATTTTCTCGAGAACGAAGCCTGGTTAATGTGCCAAAAAATGTATTATACTTTTGACTTATTTATGCACCGAAAACCCTTTCCTCCTTCTAACCTGTTGACCACATTATGCGACACACCATTACAATTTAGCCATGTCACTGCGCCACGCCAGAAAAAATTACTGAAAATTCTCAATGCGACAATTGATTGTAAATTTTAATAAACAAAATAAAAAAAAAAAAAATAAAACCATTAGAATAGATAAGATAAAACATTTGATATATTTTTAATGAAAGTTTAAATTTGAAATAACTGAAGGCATCCTGGAAGTTATATATGACAAATTTTTCGTAAAGAGTTAACTATTTATTGTGAGTTATTTACTAACTTTAATTTGATTTTATTTATGGAAATTAGAACCTTATGATATCTTTATTATAAGAAGCGCAAGGAATTAATTTAATTATATAATTTAATTAATTTAAAAACAAAAAAATAAATAAATAAATTTAGTCTCATTTTTTTCCTTAAAGAATTTTATGCCAACGATGTCTTTAATTGATTTTAAACATTGATTTTAACGATATTTGACTCGAATGTCTGCAATCTTATTTTCACTGACCTTGTCTGTATATTGGGTCGTTTAAATTCATGTAGATTTTTTAAGTTTCTGTGTTTTAAAAAATTCCCCAAAATTCTTCCAAGTTTCTAGAATACAGTGCAATAATTTGTACTGCTACATATTATATTAATCTTTTTAAGCAAAGCAAAATTTAAACGAAGATATGGAAAAAAAATGAAGAATTACTTAAAACTGCTGGTCGCAAACGACCCAGTATACACATGCGTCATGGGTGAAACATGTTTTTCTAACCAAATGTAGTCGATTAAGAGTTCTGCTAGAAGTTGCTTGGAGTGATTACAACCTAGAATCTTGATTCTTCTTATACGATCAACTTTCACAATCATTTTATCGTTCCTAAATAACATTGATCCTATATTATTTCTTAAAATACTGCTTTCTTCGCGTGCGAAATTTCGGAGTATATTTTCTTAACATATTTTCATTTACGTAACACTTATATATCACTTAAAAACATTTTCTGACATTGCTTGAAAATCCACTCTAATCTGTTTTTGGGATTGTACTAAAATTTATATGACATATACAAAACTATACATTATGATAGAATTATGTTACATACAAATTATATAAAGTTTATTTTTCACTGTTTGATTAATGAGCAATTATATTTTCCTTACGCTTTATTTTATATTTGATGCAATTATTTGTCTTTCTACGTGCGCAAATAAAAATGGAAAGACTATTTTTAAACTTTGATGTTAAAATTGCTTGATCTCGTCCTTGATTTGGAACACAATTGTCTTCGTTTCTTCACAGAACTTCATGAAGAGCAAGTTGCATAATGAATATTTCATAATACAAAGTATGATGAACAATTCATTCATTAAACTCATTTCTAGCTATTTTTAAAGTTTATTCCTATTTATGTCAGAAATAACTTAACATTTTCTTTCATATATTCCACACACATGACGTACGAGCTTGTATCTAAAAGATTTGCATAGACAGAGAGTATATACATATTTTTCATAATATTTCAAATTTCTAGACTGCAGCTTTTTTTCTTAACCTTTCTCTATCTAGTTAGAAATGAATGAAAGAAACTATATTATTATTATTATTATCATCATTATTATTATTATTATTGCTTAGTCCGTGCCTTTCGACTTTGGACGAACTTTCGGTTTTACATCTCTTATGTCTATTTCTCTTCTTATATGTCTACCTCCCCTCTTTTTCACTCTATTCTATTGCACTACCTTACTTATTCTACCTCTAAAAACTAAAAATTAGGAACTATAAATTAGCAACTAATGACTAAAAACGATTGCAACTTTGGTCTTTGACCTCCTTGCTGTGCCTTCTTCTTGTCGTTTGCCCTTCTCTCCTCTATTATTGCTTTCAGTTCTGCTAAACCTTCTCCAGCCTCGTTTAGCGTTTTTCCTATGTCCTTTGGTCCTCCCGTTATTTCACATTCTTCTATTACATGTCTTGGGTCTTCTGCTTTCCTTCTGCATAGTCTGCATCTTTTTTCCCCCTCTTCTTTCCAGTATTCCCTCGCTTTGGTCTCGTTTCCGCATCTGAATCTTGCCAGTATTCTTCTGTCCTTTCACTTCATCCTCCCTTCTAAGTACTTTGGTGATTTTTCTTTGGCTATGTTTCTGTAGTGTATATTATACTTGGATTTCCTTATCCTTTTCCCCCTCTCTTCTGCTTCTGCCTTTCTTCTTTCTTCTATAATTTGGTCTGCTGTCATCCTTTCTTGCTCCTCTCCTGTTTCCATCTGCGTCCCTCCATTTCTCACCTCTTCTAGTCCCTTCTCTCTCTTTCTTGCTCTTTCCCCTTTATGACCATTCCCCCATTCTCTCTATCTTTCCTTTACACACTCCTTTACTAATTCCCTCTTTGATTCTAGGGCTTTCTCTTCGTACCTTGCTGCTCATGAAAGAAACTATAGTTTTAATTAAAAATCAAGAATTGTAGTTTTAAAAACGTTCCTCTCCTTACTGTTTAATAAAATAGAGGAAACTATGTTATTATTCTAAAGCCAAAAATTTAAATTACATTAATTTCCCTATTATACTAAACACAACACTCATCTATGTTTCTTTCTTGAATTTCATTCACAACAATTTTATGATACCCGTCTCACAACATCTAGTGCGCTCATCAAATGAATGATTCTTTTATCAAATTAAAAGCAATGGAGGTAGTGTTAATTAGGAGAGAATTACATCATTTCGTATCACTAAGGCATTCTACGTGGAGGGTCAATGGGCTCTTGCAACAGCCGTCGCTTTACACTGACATATTAGCACGTGCACACAGGCGAAATGCCATAAAAATACGAAATTGTCTGTCAGCCAGAGAGGTGCAATTAATGTGCGGTTGAAGGCGTACGATTCGCCATAGACCATGTTAGCCCCCTGATTCTTCGCCAATTTGTTATCCGTCTACCAACGCGCTAATGATTCCAAACCTCGTTGTCTTCGCACAATCGCAAAACATTGTTGCCGTGAAAATTTAATTATCTCAACGATTTTTCGAAGTCCATTAAACGAGTATCTGCTGGCTATTCTTCACGATACAGGACGTAGATTAACCACAAATAATAGTTACCTCTTCAAGATGATACCTGTCTATCATGTGAGCATGTGAGTTAAAAATTGAAATATGATTAGCTTTAGCTGAGGAGAAAATGTAAATCGCACAACAACGGAGGAGGAGTAATTTGTATTTTTATTCAAGCTTAATGAGTATTATAATTGATCATAACATTCTTCGTACATGCAAAGCGTTGTGCTCGTTAGTGAAAATATTCTATCTACCATTTCGTAAATTTTATCATTTTATTTTGTCGATTCTCGCATTCATTTCATACAACCACATGCGTATTAAAATTAGAATCACATTAAATTCGAAAAATTGGATGGCGTACAAATCCCGTATGCTAGAAAAATTAACGGTGTACTGTAATGTTAATGCCAATCCTTAAGCGACATACTGTAGGCTGTTTCATATCGGAAATAATTACAATCGCGACGATAATGGCTCGGAATATTCGCTTTGTTCTTTCTTGTTAATCATCGTACGACAACCTAATGTCAAAGGTCTGGTTCTCTATTTCCGCCATCCGCAGATGCAGAAAATTGACATTTCCTAACGCGTGAAAAACCAGGTTAATTATTTGCTAAAGAGGCTAATAGAATAAAGTTCATTTCTTCAAGAAACAATAATATCGAAATCCAGAATTGTTTTTGCTTTGACATACAAATACAGTTTCGCATGATTATTCCGCTACAGGCCAGACGATATTTTCATCCTGTTCTATAATTACTAGATTGTGAAAGTACAAGAACCAATATATGTTTCTTTGCTAATCGAACGCATAATAATTTACGTGAATTTCGGCTTGAAATCTTTTTCTGCAGATCTATCATACAATGCTCGTCGTGTATTAATTTATGTCCTATATATTATTGATATTTAATCTTTTTCATTTACTGTATTTTCGACAATTTGTTCTTCTTCTCGAATCGCAATTGTCTCGCGCTATCTTCGATTCACTTTATATCATGATTTAATCTTTGATAATAATATGGCACTAACCTTTTTGTTTTGTTAATATAATTTGAATTTCCACTTGAGATTATTCTATTTTTATAATAAAACTATTTAATTTCATTACAATATACACATACCGTTACCTTTATCGCGAACTACAGTCCCAATTTTGTGTATTATAATAAAATATGATAGTTTCTAATTATATTATTATTAATTTTAAAAGTTCTAATGTTATTTTCAAAGTTCAGAAATGTTTTAAATAAACACGGTCATAATTGAGTTGGAGATGCGGCCAAGAATAGTAAACAAAAAGGGAAGATAGTTGGAAACAAGAGAAATGGCTAATCTTCTTCGTGTTTAAAAACAGCGTCCATAATATGGTTCATAGTTTCATCAATTTTAAATAGTGATAATTATACGTAAAACTAATTAATGGTGTAGAGGTCATTTATTACATGATTCATTACATGGTTTAGTAGCAAATGCATAATATATCATTAGCATATTTATTTCTCTTTAATCGTGTTGGCGATAAGAACTCAAAAAACAATTATTGCGATTCGGTGAATCAAATAATTTAAACGAATTATTTAAAATACCTGTAAATATGTAAAATACGCAAATTAGAATCAAAGATTGTTACCAACATTTATGAGCCGATTTATACAGGGTGGTTGGTAACTGGTGGTACAAGCGGAAAGGGGGTAATTCTACGCGAAAAAAGAAGTCGAAAATATAGAATCAAAATTTTTCGTTCGAGGCTTTGTTTTCGAGAAAATCGACTTTGAATTTTCGCTCGGTACGCGTGCACTTTATCGCGTCTCGTTATAACGGATCTCACTGTAGATCGTTGTCTCGATAGAAAAATTAAAAAAAAAATTTTATTCTATATTTTCGGCTTCTTTTTTCGCGTAGAATCACCACCTTTCCGCTTTTACCACCAGTTACCAACCACCCTGTATAATTACGCCAGTAAAAATTTCACCGCTCTCAAAAAATGTAGCTCCCAGTACGAGGAATTTTATCGCATCGTTGACTGCGTACGGATTCGAGAAAAAAGTTCCATGTACAAATTGTGCCAAGTTCTTGTTGATTAAAGCTATTGGTAGTTTTCCTTACAATATAAAGATCATTATACTAACAGTAACGATAAAGAAGTTACTATAATCTCTAATAATAATCTTAATTCTTTTAGTTTTTGAGTGGCGCATTCATTAACGTGACACGAATCCATTACCATAATTTCTCAGCCATCCAAGATTTGAATTCTTTTAATTTTTGCATGATCTATTCGTTAATGTGATACGAATCGGTCCCATTCCAGTTTTCGAACTAGAAAACCGAATACTGTCAAATTCGCCTGCATGCAAATTTTCATTCTTTCCGTCATTAAATCGTCGTTTCATTGTCACTCCTGTCGTTACATCGTTGTTTTCGTTAAAATAGATCGACGGGATAAAATAGATAAACGAATCTTCGACCATTTGCTCCGAGCAGAGTCGTTGATATCGAGATTCAAAAATATCCTCTAGCGCAGAGTCGTCGATTTCAAGATTCAAAAGTATTCTTTAGCGCGATAAAACGATTCCCTTATAGGCACATTCCGATGGCTCGGTCAAAGAGATTCAAACGCGCATCGTTCACGTTCCACGAACACGTGAACTCGTCTTGTCCCGATCTATTCGCATGTTGCAACCACTTTAGGACGCGGCCGTAGCGAAATCAGGATCCGGGTAAAAGAACACGGCTTTATGAATCTTCAGACGAGGGTGGATTACTGCCAGATAGCGGTGGTGTCGTGGAGAACGATGTTATGGTCGGCGATGGCACCTGCGTGAATACCTGCGGCCTCCATCAACATCAACAGCAACATTCTCCAGGTCATCGTTATCTCCAAGAACAACCGCAACTTCAGCAACAGCAACAACAACAGTATCAGCAACAACGTCAGCAGGAGGAGCTGGAAGATTTTCTATACTTTCGTGGACCACCGGATCAGGAGATGGTGGCCCAAGAAATGGCACAGAGTTATACGCAGCTCCTCCACCCGAGTCAGGAGCCACAGGAATTCATTTCGCTGGAGGAGCTTCATCCGCGTATTCACCAGGAACATCGTGTTCACGATAACCGCGGTCGGATAGTCTCAACGATCTTATCGTCCGATACCCAACTCTACCAGCATCATCATCATCATCAACAACAACAACAACAAGGGAATTACTATAATCTCTCCGCTGTTCAAGAGTAAGTGATAAAAGCTATGCGTTGTTGTCATGTTTAAATAGTTATCGTTTGTGCCCTTCTCCGTCCATCATGGCTACGTACGTTCTGGAAATAAGCGTTTTAGTTCAGGCAATTACGACAGTAGAACTCCATCATTTACTCGCATGACATTTTCGTTAATAGTCGACTAACTGACCCCATTAATCTGAGTATGAATTCCTGCGAATGAAAAATAATAGATAGAGAAGAAAATTGGCGAACTTGAATGAGTCGTTTGCCTATGACGTGTTCAAATAAATGGAGTTCCACTGTACTTTCTTATAGTTGTACGCTTCATCTGCGCGATGGAAATCATTTTTCGGTGATTCAGCTTTGGTCTGAAGTAATATAGTAGAACTTCTTTCAGATTAGTAGAACAAATATTGACGCTTTGCACTTGGAAACCATTTCAACGTCTCTTTTCATCAACTCGTTAATTGAAACGCGAATTTCTGACAGAAAGTTTATGATTACTTTATTTCCTTTATCAGTTTGCTATGATTAAGAAACGTTAGTTTTTATCATCTACAGAGTGGTTGGTAACTGATGATACAAGCGGAAATGGGGTGATTCTACGCGAAAAAAGAAGCCGAAAATATAGAATAAAATTTTTTTCTTAATTTTTCTATCGAGACAACGATCTACAGTGAGATCCGTTATAACGAGACGCGATAAAGTGCACGCGTACCGAGCGAAAATTCAAAGTCGATTTTCTCGAAAACAAAGCCTCGAACGAAAAATTTTGATTCTATATTTTCGACTTCTTTTTTCGCGTAGAATCACCCCCTTTCCGCTTGTGCCACCAGTTACCAACCACCCTGTATACATATACTCATATATATCATTGTATTAATATACATTTATATCTCACAATGTTTTTAATTATTACCAATTTTCAATTATTTAATTTAAATTATTATTAATAATTACTCAGACGAATAATAATGAAAAGAAATTCGTCCCCGGAATTATTATACACTTCTATTTAAGAAATTTTTTCCGAAATAAAATGTTTCATTTTGAGAAGAATAAAGTGCCCCCTGATTTTCGGAGGCCTTATCATCAGCTTTGTATTATAAATGCAATATCTAGAAGATTTACGTGAATTGATTATAAAATTATAAAACTCATATTCATAACAGCAAAAAGATCGTGGCAGCGTCATTGGCATTCTGAGTGCAAAGAATTAACACTATGTACAGCAAGCAGCTAGTTCCGAACAACGACTCACGAAATATGATTTTGTTATATTTGTAACAAAATTCGATGACTTCGAATATTTGAAAAATAAAAAAATAGCGGTAGCAAGTAATTAAAGAAATATATAAATAAATAAGTTACATATGGCGCTAGTAGACTATCAGTCATTGACAGTTGATTCTTCCTTTAGCTCTTCATATTGTTAACGCATCTTTGGTAAATTTTCATAGACGCTTAAGAATAATTTTTTATTGTCGTGTTTGCTGTGTACTGTTATTGTCATATGTACGTGGTCAAAAGTATGGTGCTCGATTGAATTTGTTTTGTCTATCATTATTCATAATTGTAACATGATTGGTGTGTCAGCATCGAAATCTCTAATCGGCTGACGAGTTGGTAATAAAAATTCTATGGAAATCGGTTTTCAGATTATGACATAACTCGATGTATCTACGATATAATAAGACGATTACTCGTGTTATCGGTTAGCCTTGAATTAGCACGTGACCTCATTAATCGTTGTGATTCCTGATTCCTTGATTTCCATTAAACATCTAGAATATGCGCTTCAAATCCGCCTCTGTATGTAATTATCAATAACTATTCGCTTGGAAGAAGTTGATTTTGCATGTTCCTTATTGAATACTAATAAATCTTCCGACTGATGCATCCTACCTAACAGATACTTAGTATGCTATTTTCTTCCTTTGCCAATTCATTAACCAAATTATATATAGCCATAATTATATGTCGTTAAATGTTATTAAATATTAAATACGAAACATAAATAAAGGCGAATTGTTTAAAAATCTTACCTGATATGTAGAGGGCCATTTTTTTCTATCAATTCAGTAAACAAGTGATTTTCGTCCTAATTGTTTCGTTCATAACGTATCAGTGGGACGTTGTTAATCCTGATGCGTTCTTTTGGCTGTTCTCGACCTAATTCTGTTTTTCTAACGTTAAGAAAAATCTCAAATTTCAACAAAGTATCAAAAAAATGGTACGCATGATTTTTCCTTTCAATTTTATTTTAAACGCCTTCTTAAAACATAACAAACACATTTTGTTTCCTAAAATGCAAGCAAAATTGAAATATGAAAGTTCGAGGATTGCAGTAAAGTTAGATACAGTTAGAATATTTGGAATTCAAAAATCAGCTATGAAATTGTTACGAATGTTTGGTGAAATGGGTCCTGTGAAATCATTTAGTAGTTTTAATATTAGCAGTTTACATATATTTTTAAACCGACGAATACAAGGATAAAAGAATAAGTGAGAACGCTTAATGGTTTAACAGCATTGACCGTGTGAAATATACGGCGAACAATGGGATCATGAAGGAGTGTTCTTTCGTAGTTAGCAGCCGAGATCAAACGCGTAGCGGACGGCGCCACTCTTCATAGAATACCGTTCATGCATAATACTAAACATAAGACTGTGATATCGCCGTTATCATTCACAGACAGACATTAATGACGTCCATTGTTACTTGTTGAACTTCACTACTCCTAAACATTCGATTTCTTACCTCACAGAACATGAAAACTTTGTCAGTCACGTTCATATCCATATGATTCCAATATCTACCAGTTTTCGTTATTTACATCTTTTTTTTACCTTTAATACACAGGGTGGTTGGTAACTGGTGGCACAAGCGGAAAGGGGGTGATTCTACGCGAAAAAAGAAGTCGAAAATATAGAATAAAATTTTTTTTTGAATTTTTCTATCGAGACAACGATCTACAGTGAGATCCGTTATAACGTACCGCACGCGTACCGAGCGAGAATTCAAAGTCGATTTTCTCGAAAACAAAGCCTCAAACGAAAAATTTTTATTCTATATTTTCGACTTCTTTTTTCGCGTAGAATCTCCCCCATTCCGCTTGTACCACCAGTTACCAACCACCCTGTATATTTCACTTGTTTTTATAAATAGTTAATTAAATGTTATGTTGTTATCATATTTAATTGGTTAGTTAATATATCGAGTATGTATACTGTCTTAGTTAAAATGTCTTATTTAGTATCTTTTCATTTTTGAAGATATATTGAAATATTTGAAGTTCCCTTTGTTTTTACTTTTTAAGTAAAATTATATTATATTATATAGACAGTTATGGAATAATGTTTAATATTCTAAATTAATAAGAAAAAAAAGAAAGAAAACAGGGACGGCACAAAGAAAATGATAAAACTTAAGTTAACAAATAAGAGTTAAGTTAGAGAACTGGAATTTCAACTGTTCAATCATAATGTAGTAATTTTGGATAACATAAGACATCTGATTTGAAACTTTTTAAAACTGTTTATTAATCTAATTTCAATTTTGATTCTAATATCTCGATATTTGAAGCAGTCTGTATACAGAACATTAAAGGTATTTAATTAATAAATTATTAAGATTTTTTGAACTTATTTAGTTTATTTCTTATTTGTTCAGTACAGATTTCATTTGCACTGTAATAGAGGGTAGTTTTTATATTAACACTTTATATCTTTATTTCCCAGGACGTCAGAGATTTCTATCAAATTAATTGTACTAGTATCGCGTGAAATCAGCATTTAAATCTTTCACATCGTTTATTTCTAGGTTAATTATCTCTAGTGCTTCTAAACAGAAATCTTGAATGCTTTGATTTTACGTACGTGTAAAATCTGTGTATAATGTGCTGGATAGCATTTGTTATATGCACATTAGTCTCAAACTTCAACATTACTCATATTGTGCATGTTATTGAATTATTACTCCTATTATTCAATAAGATTCATAATACAATAACGAACAATCTAATATTTCAAAACTATAAACATTAAAATTTTCATTAAAGCTATATGTAGTGGCTATATTGTAGCTACTTGAACACTCGTCATAGAAAACTTTTATGCATATATTGTGTACATTATATGAAACATTTTGAAATTTCATTAGCATTACAGTATCACATGATTGCCATAATTATATTGATATTTGAAATTAATCTGAAAATGTGTATAAAAGTTACAAGACATTTACTGCGAATACAATATTTTTTTGATACAAAATTAATATGCAGCATGAGCAGTTAGCTTAAATAACTTTTATGACCTACATGAAATATACACATACTTCTAATATTTATTATATTTCATAATTTGTATATATGTGTTATTTTCAGACTTGTTTCAAACTTTACCAATGTCATCGCGACACTCAGATCTCATCACAGTGCTAATGAAACTTAAAAATGTTTTATATAACATAAATAATATATTCATAAAAGGTGTCTAAAAGTGTTCGGATAGTTTCGTGATTCATTCTATGTACGTAGCCATTTCCCTATATGTAACAACCATAACATGTATTTGAAAAAAAGCGTTTCATTGATAATAAAATAAGGAAAAAAATAATTTCTTATTAATTAAAGTTTGACATAAAACGGTAAAAGGAAACATAAATCCGATCGATCAAGCGAGAGATATCGACGTCGGACGTCGTCGTGCCGCAGCCTTTCGAGATCGGTGAACCGACCGGCATGTTTTACTAGAGGCCCGTAAAAGTAGATTAAACGAGCCTTTCCGCAGCAACGAGATATCGAATGTTCTTCTAATAATTGCCACTTGTATATACCCGTTTCCAAGTTTAGCGCAGTTGTGCACAAGAGAGAAGTTTAAGAGTGGAGTGGCGCAATCGAACGCGCGCTGCCCTCCAGGGCTTACTTTCCACTCTTTCTCTGGTTCTTATAAGTTCCTGATCCGCGCAAACCAATTTATAAAACTTTATTACATAATCCTCGGATTTTACGATTATCCTACAGATCTATGTTATCCAACTGTGAAAGAAATCTGTTGAAGAATCAATTCGTGATAAATTGATATAATCCTTTATAGCTTTAGTCATGAACAACTTTTCTTTTTATTTATTATTATTTACAATCAATTCTCGCATTGAGAATTTTCAGTAATTGTTTCTCGCGTGGCGCAGTGACATGACTAAATATTTATAATAAGTTAGTACTTATTATAGATAAGTATAATTTTTGAGTAACTTGTAAATAAGTAAATATTACTTAATATAAATAACTAATTAAATGTAGTGTTTAGCTCTAACGGGTAGTGTGTCTCTTCAGCCTGCGGATCTGGTCCGACGTATCAAGTAGTCCAGTAATTAGGGGGTTTCGATGTTTGTTGATTCTTTTGCTATATCTGTCGCTATATTTTGCTATTTCCTCTTTGGCTGTGGGTGTCTTGAGATCGCGATGTATTAGTTCGTTGGTGACCTACCAAGGTGCATTTATCATGGATCTTAGCATTTTAGGATTGGAAGCGTTGAAGTATTTCAATGTTGAAATTACTTGCTGTTCCCCATAGTTGGATTCCGTAGGTCCAGACAGGTTTTATTACGGTCTTATAGAGGGTAAATTTTATTCTGTGTGCTTAGGTTGAAGCGTCGGTCAGTTTTTTTTTTTTTTTTACGTGGAGGAAATCTTCATAGACACCTTAGCACCCTGAGGGGGCGGCAGAAGGTAGTGCCGGATTCTTACCGGCTAAAACCTCCACGGGCGGGACGGTAGACCAGTGCGAGTGATCGTCAGGCCCCTGGGTGCTTAATACCAGGCACCTTTACCAAGCAGTCCCAGAAAATACACCCCACAACACACGCAAGGGAGAGGCTGGCCGCTTGCCTGTTGTATATTACTTTTTTAAGAGATATTTTGGTTTTTCCATCCTTTGTAAATATAATAGTTCCTATTCCGAGGATTCGAACTCGCGACGCGTCGTCTTCAGTTCTGGGCTTTAACGAGCGTAGCTGGCTGCCCCGCCATGAACGACTTAAACGATAATATTAAGTTAATGCACATAAAATGTCGACTTTTCAAATAACAGTTTACAAAACCATATTAAATTATGATCATTTCTACACGATTAAGTAGTTTTGTCTCAAATTTGTAACTCTAGGTAACTTTGCACCCTAGGTTCCAGAATTACAAAAATTTTCCCGATGGGATTGTTTTACCTTTTTTATTTACAGTTTCCCTTAAAATAATTTTTGCGTTAAAAAATTATACAGATGAAATAGAGGATGCTTTTAACAATGTTTTCTCGCAACCGTTAAATTGATATTTCATTAAATTTTACTTCCATTCATTTTTTCCAAATTTGAACTCGTATTGGAAGATTACACGAATATTATGATAATTCATAATAATTGATAGTAAGTTTCTGATATTTTTATTATAAATCTTCGCAATATTTAACGTATGAAGATAATTTATAACACACTTCTACTTCTTCTTCGATGTGATCTATAACCATTGATGATAGTCTTGTATTGTCTTGTTAAACTTAGCCTTCGGACAAACGACATTTCAAATGCATCAACCTAATATTTTACATTACAATTACCGTTCTTTTTTGTTTATCTCTATCACGTTTTGTTTAAAGGGCGTAAGTACGTGCAGTCGGTGTCAAGAAGATTTGATCAGTGTACGATTTCAATTTCTGAGCACTATAATCTACAGTAAATGTACAAGGACCAACAAACATATATTACACTGTGTTACACTTCACTATATAGCTAACAGTGGAAAAAAACTTCTGTGTTATTATTTGTTATTGTCTAAATACTGAAAGAAATATCGACAAAGGGCGAATTCTTATGGCAGAAAAAGTTTCCAAGTTTAATACAAGATGTACCTGGAGGAACTTCTGAGTTTAACTCTCCACAAAGCATTGCCACTGTTTGTATACAACGTTTGTAAAAAGTACTTGGTTCAAGCCTGAGCTCAGATTGCAACTATGCATTAGCTTCATTAAAGATTTGTTCGGAATGAGTAGCGAAAGCCGATATACAAGTTTTGAAATGCGACAATTACTAACATTTCACAACGGAGAGAAAAAGTCAAATCGTAAAACAGCGGGTATATTGAAGAATAATTAAAAATACATTTGTAAGAGGAATGTAATATAAAAACATACCAATGTCAATTATACAAAAAAATTTATTTCCATTACGCTAAAACGTTTACGCTATGTCATCAAACATATGAGCTACTCAACTAAATATTAAACTTTCATGAATAATCGTTGTTAGTTTCGGTTTTATGCGTATAATTGACATTAGAAATCGAAACTTTTCGTGAAATAAAAAATATCTCTTCTTCAGTGTTTCTTTTAATATTTAAGCGACAATAAATAATAATTCAAAAGCTCTTTTCTACTGTTAACTACGTACAGTGTAGTATAACATGATGTAATATATTTTTGTTGGTCCTTTTTCATTTGCTGAGAATATAGAGCTTTAAAATTAAAATTATACAGTGTCCGAATCTTTGTGATCGACTAAACCTGACTTTCTAAAGGAATATTGTACCTACTTTGCCTTTGCTCTACTTTGTATTACTTTGATTTTGCCATAAAGGATATAACCTAACAAACAAGAAGATGGTACCCCGCTGGGGGTAGCCACCCACATGATAATCAAACAGCTAAAAAATTCTACCAAATGTCCAAATTGGACAAATTATGAATGTGAAATATTAAATAAAAAAAAATTTAATTTTGCAATAAATCAAGATACAAAATGTTCGTTACTATCCAAAAATATAAAGAAACCTTTTGCAACTTGTTTCTTGTTCCTTCGTCCATAGATCTGCCTTTCTTAGAAATAGCACGGATATTCTAGCTACTATTTCGATATTGAAGAAAACGGTAGTTTCATCACTGTGTCTTTATGGTAGCTTCGCTTTTCTCCAATCAATTTCATTTAATCATTACGTTCTAACAGTCTCTCCGATATAATTTTACTGAAGAAATAAGAAGCATGAAGAACTTCGCATATTCCTACATATCTTGAACATGAAAAGGTATTAGATAGAACTAACGGACTTGGACGATATAAGCAATGTGACCTTTTATTATCGATTGTTGCACGATTAATCCGGATTCGATCGTTTCGTTTTTCGTCAGGGATGAAGAAGTTCATTTTTACTGTTTGATTCTCCACGTCCTTCAAGACGCATTTCACTTCGTATAATTAGTCATCGGAATGGATGATAATCATGTGATATTAAAGCGAAGATCGGACAGACTTGGTAAGATAGTTCAAATGTTGTTGAAAGGTAAATGGCAGAGATAGCAAATGAAGACGAGATTGCATCTTCATTTTTCTCTATGTTTCCTTTTTTACTTGATTCACGTGTGTGTTGATTGTGAAACTGCAGAAACAAGTTCCGAAAGGAATCTATTGATTTAAACGCAAAAAATTTATATTTCTCAAATTATAAAAGACGATTTCTTAGCAATAAGACTATGCTACACTTGCGATCTGGAAATTTTGTATTTTCCAATTATATCAATGTATTTTCGTCAAAGATCAATTCACAGAAGAATACAGCTTGTTAAACAGTGATAATTCTTAAAGGAAAAGTTGCAAAATGTGTGAAAATCGAATTTAAAAGATTGTACAAAGATCGCACAAAAGTTTGGCCCATACAATTTTATTAAAATGAAGAAGACAATTTTGTTAATTTGAAGCAATTTGGAATAATTTTCACAATAAATAAGTGTCACGAATAATTTTCACCGAGCTTTACATATGATCATCATTGCCATATTATGGTGTATTCGTTATTATGTATTATGTAGCGTGAAATAAATTAAGATTATAATTTGTTTAATAACTGAAAAAAAATACTTATTCAGTAAGCATTAAATTTATTATTTAACTAATTTTACAACAGAGTAAGAAAGAAATTTTGTTAAAAACCACAATTTGAAAGATGTATAACTAACTTTTTTCATAAAATTTGTAATTATATTCGTTTGTTATAAACTGTTAATTGATCTAGGTTTGGGGTTGATAATTAATCGATTCACACAGGTTCGATTTCTCTTTCTATATTTCTCCGCCTCGTACAACACGTCTTAACGCACAGCATGCACTTAGTCTATTAACACGTGGTCGACTTCCAAGACAAAAGAGCGTCGTTAGAAGTCGTACCAACTTAGCTTGTAGTAACTAGCGATCATGCCAACTTAACTTTTCTCAACAAAAACATCAAACAAGTACAAAAAATATTTTCTATCATTGATACTTATACTATTGTGAAGTGAATTTATTATAAATATTATATTATTATTAATTATATTATTATTAATTATATTATTTATTAAAATATTATTAATATTAATATAGTACCGTAATAAGTAATAATATGCAAATAAAAAGGACACAACTACCACTGTGTTTATTTTGTAAAGGAAAATGTTACTCAAAATGATAACATGTTTCATCCTATTTACTGCTGCACTCCAAACTTTATGATTTAATGCAGCATGATTATGTGGAATTATCCGGTTTTTTATAACTGTTTTAAAATTAATAAATTCAAGTTTCTCATTATGTAATACATTAGTTGGTAGACAGTAATTAACTCTGTAAGTCTGTCAAGACTTAATCAAGCTATATGACGTAAATATACTGCTTTAGATTTAATAAACGAAATATGAGATTTATTATTAATATCTATCTCGATATTACACTCTTATTAGTAAATGAAAAATAAAAAATTTCTTAACTTAATTTAATATAACCAACACAATTTATATTTAAATTTCCACAAATATTGAAATTAAACCATTTCCAAAATGAACATGTTATTAATGCAAAAGTGCAGGAAAACGTATATGAAAAAGTATACAGTTTATTTGAATGAATTTTTATGACAAATATATGTATAATATTATAAGTCTTATACAAAATATTTTGAATTTCAAACTACATATATTTATATAAGTATATACATTTCTCTTGTTTTAAAACTTTAACTGAATTAAGAGAAGCTGCATATGCTTTACAGCACGAGCATAGAGCCCACTTTAGAAGATTGTCTGCTATAGAAGATGTGCCCTGTTGTTATACAGGGTGGTTGATAACTGGAGGTACAAGCGGAAAGGGGGTGATTCTACGCCCTACGTAGTTCTACGTGATTCTACGGTGAAAGAAAGAAGTCGAAAATATAGAATAAAAATTTTTTTTATTTTTTTTCCATCGAGACAACGATCTACAGTGAGATCCATTATAACGTACCGCGCGCGTACCGAGCGAAAATTCAAAGTCGATTTTCTCGAAAACAAAGCCTCAAACGAAAAATTTTGATTCTATATTTTCGACTTCTTTTTTCGCGTAGAATCACCCCCTTTCCGCTTGTACCATCAGTTACCAACCACCCTGTATACATTTCATGGAAATTACCAAAGTTTTAAACACTCAATTGTCCATTATATCAATAAGTGTCCACATTTAATGGGATCATTAGACTTTTGACACTTATTGTATACTAGTGACTACTATTATTTGAATACCATGTATTAATTTTTTACTAATTATCAGTGAATATTTGCAGTGAATAACTTGTAACTTCTATATGCATATTTTAATCGGTTGCACATTTTACCAATATAATCACGATAATTATCTCTCATTACTATACAAAATAGAGTATCAAATACAGTACTCGTTATAATATTTTGTAAGTCAAACAATGATTTATACGCGGGTTCCTATTGTTTTAATCAATAAGTAATTAGTAACTCTTATCATCAGTAATTATTCAGAAAAATATGAATGCGCATAAACGTCATAACACATAAATATCATTCGATAGATGATACATTCATCGAAGCTTATTATCCGTCAGATAATACGTTCATACAAATTTTTAACGATAGATTCAAATACTTTTAAATGTTTTCATAAATCATTTTGTATGCCGTTCGATAATCCGTGAAACAAAAATAAAGAAATGAAGTTGTAGAAAAGGAATATAAGTTAAAAAATAATAAATAAGTTAAATAAGTTAATAAATTTATCGAATATCTTAAAGTATATATTCTTGATGGAGTTTACCAGCAGGAAAAACAC
Source organism: Bombus picipes (assembly GCA_014737485.1). Classification (NCBI taxonomy): domain Eukaryota; kingdom Metazoa; phylum Arthropoda; class Insecta; order Hymenoptera; family Apidae; genus Bombus; species Bombus picipes. Next base: position 1,764,085 of record JACXIP010000040.1, on the reverse strand, counting down.
GAATGAAATATATACCTTCGTGTTACAGTCTTCCCGCAATCTTCGTGAAGTTATGTAACAGATCGTACGTGCATATTTTCTAATCCGTGATGACGTGCAAGAGATATACTCAATTGAATATTCTGTCGATAGGAATTCGAGATTACAATAAATCGATATCGTAACTGCGGAGCTAACTCTTTGGGGCATGACTTGGGGTTTCCTTTATTCTGAATTTATGTTTATCAGTATTTTTATGACATTTATAAAAATTAATGAATTTCGCATAATTTTATTATTTACCATTGAATACATCGTTATTCCATCGAGTCTATTAAAAGGTCCATTATTTGTCACAGAAATAACGCAACTTTGTAATGATCTACATTGGGATATTAAAATACAAAGTCATACTTCTATTCAAATGTTTTATTACGAAAATGAAGCTTTTGCAAATTTCTAATGATCTAACCTTTCACTAGAGTAAATCGTAGAATGTAAAAATAACTAATCATATTATCAGCATCTTTGTTGCGCAAATAAATTTTTGTATACAGGACATAAGAGGTAAATAATTTATTTGTAGAAAATTTATTTGCAGAACAAAGATGGTGATGGTGTGATTAGTTATTTTTATATTTCATGATTTGCTTTAGTGAAAGGTTAGATAATTAAAGAATTGAGAAGTTTTATTTTTATAATAAAACGTGTGTACATATCTTTAAAACAAAGGCTTATTTTAAAAGAAAGAAATTTAGAAATAAAGTACATTAAAATATACGTACATATACGTAAATGCACAGAAAAATTCGTAAACATACAGCAAATGAAATTTTGTATTATGAATTGCAAGTACCTGATACTCGGTTGTTTCTTAAGATTTTCTGGGAGTTATAATTTTAATATTCAGAAGAATATCAATTAATATTAATATTATGTCTGTGGGCATTCGTAATCAGCGCAGTGAAATGTATCACTGCGTTTCTTTAAATTAGGTCCATAAATTCATAAAATACAAGTTGAGTCGCACTACTAAGTTTTTGGATTCCAGGAAATACAAATAAAAATCTTCTGAAAATGTAGATATACCGAAGCAAATAATAACTGGACAGCGAAAATTTACCTACAAATATTGTAGCAAATATTTTGCATATTTTGGATGGTCGTACGTTCCTACATGTTACACGTATTTTGTATATTTTTGCATATTTAAATTTATCATAAATTTATATTCATCCACAGTCTAATAATAACTACATTGTATTAATCTCCAATTGCATAAATGTCTTGGCATATTTAAATTGCGCAAGCCGAATATCTTCAGTCATCACCTAAAATAATAAAAAGACATTAAAATATAAGTTCGTTATCAATAATACAATAATTATTAACTTGAAAATTTTTTATCCAGATATTATCAACTTTTATTTCAAGGAAATTTAATGCCTTGCCTCTTAAGTGAGAAAATGTTTGGTGCGCGGACATAGAACTTGGGGAAATATCGCGTGCAACTTTTGCCGTCGTGCAAAAGCGGATAGTGTGATACCAGGAACGTCGCGTGCACTGACGTATCTATGAATAAATAGAATTACGCTAATCGTGTAGGTTACATCATAATATACGGAACTACTCTTACATTGCCGACGTAGATACGTGGCCGACCTTCGTCACGTCTTTTTTTATGACTACGTCGGAAAGAATTGTCACCAACTTGTTCTTGAAACTTGTAAATTAAAAATTTAATTAAAAAGGCAGCTAATAATATCGTAATAATATTCTAATAATGTTGTAGAAATATTAAAAAAAAAAAATAGTTTCGATTTTAACTTTATTAACATTTAAGATGATTATATTTCTGCATCGTATTTTCATTCCAATTTTATTGTTTCATATCGCGATAAAGGAAGGAAATTACTTATAGTCAGAAAATTAAAAAACCTGTTACGGTCTCCGAATTTTTACATTTCAATCCTGTACTTTTGGTACTTCAAGGAAGACCTCTGCATAAAATTGGACCTCCTTCATATTGTCCTTAAATTTAATAAATTTTTTAACACTAAAGAACGCAGTTTGGTCGAAAATGGCCCAAAGAATATAGCAGGTTTCGAAAAAAAGGATAAATTAATTAAAGAGGTGAAGTGTCATAAGCGAAGGTATTCGATACGAACAAACAATTTTCTACGCTTATAGCTTTAATTATTTCAGAAGTTTATAAATCACAATTCACGGCAACTCTAAAACTAAAATATATTACTCCAACGCTTATAGTGATTACTATCTTAATTAACAAAATTATTTTTCATTTTTTCCTCACCCCTCCATTTACATTTAGAATTAAAAAAACTGAATAGATATGAAAAATGAAAGATCAAAAAATAATGATTATTAGATTTGTCCCTCTTTTCTTGTGACTACAGAGAAATAACCAATAAGTTTCTTTCTTTTTCGGCGTTTATTTTTCGCAATGTCTCAAATGTTAAATTTTAATATTCCTGCTACTACTGACAAAATAGACAACGTTTTAATACTCTTCCTATTATTGCAACCGTCGTTATCGTTAAATATCCCTCAAAGATAGTATCATAAATTTCGCCAATAATTAGTTGCACTAATTTTAAAGTATCGAGTAAATTATATAATATACGCTTATCACGTTGCATGTCAGAAAGGCATACCAACGTTGCAATTTCACAACGTCATGACATCTTAAGTAATTCAATTGCATTGTAATTATTCGACTCGCCGCAAAACATAAATTTCATGTTAACAGTAATATTGGAAAAAACTGTTCCCGCATATTTTCGTGTTACATGTACGTGATTCGCCACCTAAACGTGTATTGAGAAACTTTAAGATTATGTGTGTGCAGAAAAGATTGGTGTCCAGTGAAGCATGAATGAAACAGTATAAGGAAATACGTCGATATTGTTGATAAAAAAATATGCGAACCTAGGAATAGGTATAAGTGATCTGCAGCCAGATCGGTAATTGCTAACAAGATTGGTACGTTAAATTCTTTCACTGTTCTGAAAGACTCTAAGACTCGGTTGCCACGATTTACTGGTAATAATGATTGATTTCTCCATTAAATTTCAGTTAATATTACCGGATGCATTGATCCAAATAAGAAATTTAATAATTTGCGAGCTGGGCTTTATTTTTTATATTCAGAACGTCAATTACTATAATGTACTTGTAATATATTAACTTTTTATATTTTATATCGTTATTGTGAGATTTTGATCAACATATTAAACATATCGATCTAATTCAGCTTAATAATTCGCAAACTTTTGAAATATTTCTGAAATATTTGATACGTTATACTTATGCTTCTATACTTGCATGGCATAGATATTTTAAATATAGAAAAAATTGATTATTTAATCGTAACACGTCGAATTGTTAATTTGTATACGTTTGACTTGTATACCTTGAATTGAAACTCGTACATGATAAGCAAAAGGGGCAAAAATCATTTATATGTTCGTTGTCATAATTTATTGAAAGGTCATTATGAATAATTACTGTCACAATTATTTTTTGTTTCTCTGATACTGTCACAATTGTCCAACATTAAGGCCAGAAATTATACAATAACTGCATTAAAACTGTATGAATCACGAAACGTTATTAACAATTCTATCGTTACGATGCTTTTTTGTATTTCGATCAAATTTCAGTAAATTATGGCATTATTGCTATTAGAATACTAGCACATATTGCTATCGGAATAATAGCATTGCTTATTAGTGTTAGAAATACTTGAAATATATTGATAATTCAATTTTTCACCTACTCTGTTCAATTATTAGTATACAATATAGTTATACAAGTCATTATTAACATAGTTATTGATAATTATCAACACGATTTATACATGTTTACATAATTTAAGACAACTAGAGAAAACACGCTTGAAAGATAAACCTAATAAACAAATAGAACGTAAACATCAGTAAATAATATAAAGAGACATAAAATCAATATAAATTATCTGTATAAAGGGACATGTTTCATCATAGTTTCTACAGTAGCGTTATCGTAATTTTCCTTAGGTAAACGATCATTTATTTTGAACGACAGAACTTGTATATCGTTGTCAACCGATCGAGACTTAACATAAAAAAATCGTATGTAAGAAACGAAAAACCAGTTTGCATTATCGCTTATCGATGCAAAAGCTGCATTAATCAAACGATTCAAGTACTTGATGCCTGGATTCCTTCTCCACTATACTGGGCTGGTCATTCGTACGTGATTGATTATGAAAATATTCAAAACACTGTTAGTTACCTTTTTCTATTATACTATGATAACTATTCAAGGAAAAATCTTTTTAGTCAGAAATATACACAATTATTTTATCGTATGATAGAACAGAAATTAGAAATGTTACACTCATTCTTCTATTCTTCCAAGATTGTTTTACAAAAATGTTTTGCCTTGTAATTCATATTAATTAGAATGTTATAGTTTGTTTCACATATTCAGATAAAAGCTAGTTAGTAATGAACTACGATAGACACAGATTGGCGACATTTATATTAATTTCATTTTAAAGTATTGAACTTCGCTTCTTCTAATTTCAGTGAATGCATTACGAAATTCTTGTGTTAATTCTTATCGCGTCATTTCTCTCTGTTAAATTTTCCCACGATTAAAAATTCGATGGCGTAATACTTGGTTGGCGATCTCGATAGCCAGGAAATGATTTTCCCGATTTATTCACTAATGAGAGCAACGCTCGTTTAATCACTATATTTAAACAAAAGCTGATTGATTATTATTTTGTACTGTCGTTATAATTTTTTAATAACACATTCACAAACTTATGTTCCGCAGATAAAGAAATTTAACGTATTTGTTCTTGTAACCTATTATGAATTTAATAAGTAAACTTTCATAGTATAGAATGAAACCAGTCTGATAAAGTTCGGAAAAATGATCATTGAATCTCTTAAGGAAAGATTATCCTACTATATAATTATAATAAAATTCTATCGTTTTGTTGATAAAATATCAAAACTAAAGAAATGTAAAAGTCTAAGGAAGAAATTATTCAACACTGCGAGAGCGCGATACTTTGTGAGCTATTCGAAGCTGATAATGTCGTACAGATACAAAATGATTTTCCAAACTTTGACGAAATAGACGTGAGTGCAAAAACAATTCGACACGTATTGAGAAATGCGGACATAAAAGGACGAGCAAAACGATAGAGAACGGATATAATTGCAATGGAGATATGTTAAACCCAGTGTCAAATTCGAATAACACAATATTATGATTTGAACCTGATAATTGACCTGTCCAATCTCTCAATTTAAACTCCTTAGACATCTGTAAGATTTCTTGAAAAAGTACACAACTGATTTTAACAATCGTGCTTCAAATTTGAATCAACGTTGGGAACAGCGCAACCAAACTGAAGAAATATTTGAACAAACATTGGTAAAGAGTATGCCAATTAGGATATATACTATATCTGAAACTAAAGGTGACTGCATAAGATATTAACCGCAGCCTAAATTAAATCTCGTAACTGTCCAGAAGATTTTAAGTTTCTGTATTTTTCAGTTGTAAAATGCCTTTCATTTTAAACCATTCTGTACAAAGTATACAGGGTGATTGGTAATTGGTGGTACAGGCGGAAAGGGGGTGATTCTACGCGAAAAAAGAAGTCGAAAATATAGAATACAAATTTTTCGTTTGAGGCTTTGTTTTCGAGAAAATCGACTTTAAATTTTCGCTCGGTACGCGCGCACTTTATCGCGTCTCGTTATAACGGATCTCGCTGTAGATTTTGAAAAAAATTAAAAAAAAATAAAAAATTGTTATTCTATATTTTCGACTTCTTTTTTCGCGTAGAATCACCTCCTTTCCGCTTGCACCACCAGTTACCAACCACCTTGTATATTAGCATACTTATCTATAAGTATACTTAATATCATTCTCTATAAATTCTGTTGTTATTTCTATACTCAGAGGTAAGATCAAAATAGTCATTATTTTATTGAATGGATAAATCTATCACACCGTTGTGAGCCAAAAACACCTTTATTGCACGCGCTTACAAAAACTAGGGATAAAAGCAAAAAACATCTTAAGCCTATCGATTGAATCTATCGATTGTAACTAGGATCATCTTCTAGTTACTATTTTTTATAACGCATCTGCAAATGGGTGACGAGCACGAACTCACGTTGTCATTTTCAACAAACCTCATATAACTTGTATATAAATTTTATGAAATTTATATGCAAATAGAAAAGTTATATACCACTGTAGATTACTATATAATTAAAAGCATTTTAAAAAATTTAATCAATCTTATATTGATTCAGAAATTGTATTTTTACATAACCTTGTTGTTATTTCTATACTCAGAGGTAAGGTCAGAATACTTATTATTTTATTGAATGGATAAATCTATCACACCGTTCTGAGCCAAAAACACCTTTATTGCACGCGCTTACAAAAACTAGGGATAAAGGCAAAAAAGCATCTTAAGCCTATCGATTAAATCTATCGATTGTAACTAGGATTATCTTCTAGTTACTATTTTTTATAACGCATCTGCAAATGGGTGACGAGCACGAACTTACGTTGTCATTTTCAACAAATTCATTTATTATTATTTATCTTTACTTGGCGAAGAAACAAATAGCTGTAAACATTGAACTCTTTTCCAAAACTTAATACAAATAATCTCAACCTTAATTAATAAAGCTTCTATGCTTTATTAATTGAAAAATATACAAATATAAAAATAGGTAGAAAAGTACCCACATCGAGCACACTTTTTCATACTCGCTGAAACGTAGTCCATATCTTATCTTGTGTCTTGCGTCTACTGTAGTTCAAGTTTTAGGCTCGAAGAATTAAAAGAAACATAATAAAGGGTCACAGGTCATCGACTGCAGTGGAATTTCTAGAAGCGAACATACAATCTTTATCTGCAATATTCATATGCAATGTACTTTCTATTATCATCGGAGTAAACGGGGAAACATCCTATCACATTTATAATTTAAAATGTAAATATGGATCCTTAAAAGAATTATTTTATTTATTGCAGTGACTCGTAACATTTTTCGCTATTTTAAAACTAATTTAGATTCGAAATAAACAAGAAACCGTGGTTAGCATAAAAATACTTTTGAAACGATGCGATGTTTCGTATTATCCAATACCTATATACTAACTAGTCTCATACAGAACGTAAGCTTTTAGCTATGTGTTTTAGACGAAAATAAACTGTTGTCTGTTTATTTGCTTTTCACTATGCGTATGCGTAAACATATATTCAGTTATCAAAAATTTCAATATAAAGATACATAGAATGTATATAATATACGCAACTATATAAAATATTCAAAATATTATGCATTATAATATACATTACAATATAACATTACTATATCTAATAGATGAATGAATTTTCTATTCTTTTATTATTTGTTTTACTTTTATTTTTTATTTTACTTTACCTTTTATTTCTTTACTTACTACTATAAAAATATAAATTTAAATAAACATTCACGATCTAATTAAAACAAAAACCGAAAATACGAAGAGAGAATACTCAGGCTTATATTTACAAAGTCGCTCGGCTTTTACAATACATTGGTAGATCTTTATGTGTGCGTAACCTTGAGAAAAGATGTATATCAAACAAATACTACGTATGATGAATGTAAACAGGGAACCACTTAATTTATTGAGATGAAACGAGATCAAAGTGAACTTTGTAACGTATTAAGCGTAAAGAACACGAAATATGACTTACCAAATTTAGTAAACATACTGCAAAGAAAAGATTCTAACTTTTCTAAATGATATTGGATTTTACTACTGATTATAGATAGATAGTGTGTTCTGCTGATTATTCTCACCGTAGTCACCAAATACGCTTGGAAGGTGCATGTAACGTTAAACTTGTAATTAAAACAAAAATCCAGGCTTTTATCGGTGTCAGTTTGTTCCACGCTCATTTCATTGAGTGTTGAATGAATATGTTCCAAGTAAATAAAACTAACGATATCTTAGCAAAGAATATAAAATGAATCTGAGATTTATCGTTTTTCCAGAAGTTCGTGTTCCACGGTTTACTTCGGCGACATAGGTACGGGATCGGGGGTGGGAGAAGTAACCACCGCCTCGGCGGGGGGTGGCGAAGGTCTCAGCCTGACTCCAACCCCCGCCAGCAACAGCAACAACACAACTACCGCCACCCCCAGCACCACTGGCGTTACCACCATTACCATCACCACCACCACCACCACCTCCAACGACACCACCCCGCAGATCGTAACGGGGGCTGAACCGCCCCAGCACATGGAGACACCCTCGACGATGGTCCCCGACCAGGCACCCGCCCCCGGCCATCACTACCACCGTCACCACCACCATCATCAGCATCATCATCAACGCAGCGCATCCACCACTCCTAGCCATGGACCAAATACCACCGATACTTCCGATGAATTCGTCGCCGTTTCCAGAAAACGGAAGCTCTCCTGCCAGTAAGTTAATCGATTTCGTTCATTTTTATTAGACTGGATCTAGCGAATTTTTATGCATTTGTGAAATGGGAAATTCGATTCTCTCGATTGTAATCGCTGTTAAACTTTTCCGACACTGTTCGTATGGACGAGAATTCCTTGTTGTTACAGTTTGTAATTCTTCGAAGGCGTCCAGTAATAAAGTAAATCTAAATGACAGGGTCCACAGGTGGTGGGCATTACAAACTTTTAATTTTAACATTATGTATCGAGAAGGAAAACGAATAGCTCACGTAGATTTCTTTTCGCGGAATTCCATACATATTGATCATGTTGAAATTAACAAAATTAGAGAAAAGGAAATTAATCTGGCTGAAATTTCTAAAGGTTGGTCGTTAGCGGAACAGCGTCGTGATTTTCAATTTCGGAAATTGTTACTAAATTACAAAATGATGAGCTCGCGGAGGATATTGCAAATACGTACGAATCACGGTCTAGTGCCCTTTACTGCAAGATACAAAGAAAAGGCAAGACTTTCTGTTTGCCTGTTGTCCCAAGGTGTTTTTATTCAACTGGATTTAGCGAATTTTTATGCATTTGTGAAATGGGAAATTTAAAGATGCAAACTTACATCCGTATAATCCCTGTAATCCATAGTATATCCGTCCGTATAATCTTTTTAATCCGAATCCATATAATCCATAATAAGTTTTAGTCCATTTAATCCGAATCCATATAATCTGCAGAAATACAGAAAATATCGAAAATAAAATACTCGTTGTGGTATTTAGTAGGTGAAACAAAACTTTGCTTGGGTTCCATTTCTTTAGTTATGTCCACAAAAACATCGATATACATAAATATCTGTAATATAGTGTGTCTATTATGATGGATTAACCTGTTAGTCGAGTACTTTCCTAACCAGAAACTTCTATAATTTTAGGATTAGGAAAGCGAATAAAGACAGGTTAATTTTAACGAGTTCTTTGAAATATAAGCACGATGTTACTTAGTAGATAGAACTTATCAATAGACTATTTGTATTTGTGCATTTTCAGGAAATTTAAGATTCCAAAAATCTACAGAATGCATATAATATGCAGAAATATATGAAACGTTCAAAATAAAGTATAATGATGCTTAGCAAATACTTAGTAGATAGAACTTATCAATAGACTATAGCATTTGTGCATTTTCAGGAAATTTAAGATTCCAAAAATCTACAGAAAGCATATAATATGCAAGATATATGAAACGTCCAAAATAAAGTATTATGATGCTTAGCAAATACTTAGTAGATAGAACTTATCAATAGACTATAATATTTGTGCATTTTCAGGAAATTTAAGATTCCAAAAATCTACAGAAAGCATATGATATGCAAAATATATGAAACGTCCAAAATAAAGTATTATGATCTGTAACAAATACTTAGTAGATAGAACTTATCAATAGACTATAATATTTATGCATTTTCAGGAAATTTAAGATTCCAAAAATCTACAGAAAGCATATGATATGCAAAGTATATGAAACGTCCAAAATAAAGTATTATGATCTGTAACAAATATTTAGTAGATAGAACTTATCAATAGACTATAATATTTGTGCATTTTCAGGAAATTTAAGATTCCAAAAATCTACAGAATGCATATAATATGCAGAAATATATGAAACGTTCAAAATAAAGTATAATGATGCTTAGCAAATACTTAGTAGATAGAACTTATCAATAGACTATAGCATTTGTGCATTTTCAGGAAATTTAAGATTCCAAAAATCTACAGAAAGCATATGATATGCAAAATATATAAAACGTCCAAAATAAAGTATTATGATGCTTAGCAAATACTTAGTAGATAGAACTTATCAATAGACTATATAGCATTTGTGCATTTTCAGGAAATTTAAGATTCCAAAAATCTACAGAAAGCATATAATATGCAAAATATATGAAACGTCCAAAATAAAGTATTATGATCTGTAACAAATACTTAGTAGATAGAACTTATCAATAGACTATAGCATTTGTGCATTTTCAGGAAATTTAAGATTCCAAAAATCTACAGAAAGCATATAATATGCAAAATATATGAAACGTCCAAAATAAAGTATTATGATCTGTAACAAATACTTAGTAGATAGAACTTATCAATAGACTATAGTATTTGTGCATTTTCAGGAAATTTAAGATTCCAAAAATCTACAGAAAGCATATAATATGCAAAATATATGAAACGTCCAAAATAAAGTATTATGATCTGTAACAAATACTTAGTAGATAGAACTTATCAATAGACTATAGCATTTGTGCATTTTCAGGAAATTTAAGATTCCAAAAATCTACAGAATGCATATGATATGCAAAATATATGAAACGTTCAAAATAAAGTATTATGATCTTTAACAAATATAATTACATATTGACTTTTAAAGGGAACTGATACTGAGTAGGCTAACATTGTCTAACAGTTGGCTATTTGAGTTAGAGACATAAACTTTAGATAATAGAAAACCATCAAAATTACTAAAAAATAGAAGATCTATAAATAATGAAATTATTGTATCGTAAAGATTAAAAATCTAAGTGACGAGTTAACCCGTCTTTCCTGATTAACAGGTTAACCCTCCAATTTTCATAGGCATATACAGGTATCACTTTTTATTTTTTCTATAACAAAGGCAAACTTATAATTTATACATTTTAATGTATTTTAGTGGTATGGGTTTAGTACTGATTTGAATATGAGCGGTTCACTTTGATTGATTTACTGATTTAGACATTCACAATAATAATTTTTCCAACTAATAATTAGTAAATTAACAAATTATAAGTTACAGGTTGTACATTTCTTTTTTACAATTTTATAACTTTTTGACAAATAAAAAATCAGATAATTTGCAATTTATGAAATTTACTTGTAACATTACCATTGTTAATGTTATGTAACGATGTTTGTCAATATTAGTAATTTGTAATTTTTGTCTTATAGAATTTTGCTAACAATACGTATGATAATTCAATTGTGAAAAAAGCGTTTGGTACGAAATAATTAAAGAAAGAAATAAACTAACAGATTTGAAAATGTTAGGCTTTTGAAAATAAGTGTTACATTCACAGCGCTTTGCAAAAAGCGAGTAGTATGTATTAGTTTAGTTGTTTTGTTAACTTTACTTGATTAGCGTTGTTAATATCCTTAATATTTTTTAAATATTCAACACGACGACAAAACGCTTTGTTTAGCGTTGAATTGAATTTCGAAATAAGACAGAATTATTTATTCATGGTTTCATTTATTCTTCGATTGTTTTTAATACTTTATTACAGAAAATGCACTTAATGTTACTTGATTGTTCAAGGTAAAGACATGTATATATAAAATATGTTTTAAATTTACATCATTATACACATAATTGGTTGATCTAACAATAAGTATAATAAGATTTTATACGCTATACGGGAGAAAAATATGTAATTTCCAATAAAAATAGGAAAACGATATTTCAAAACGAACTTTTCAAACGTATTATTTTTTATCGATAGAAATACAAATTTCCATATTGCTTCATAATCTGAACTACGGAAATGAGGGGAGTTCAAGTTAGGCGAATAATGAAGGAAGAGAAAGTTATGCAATATGACTATATAGCAATGTTATATGGCACAAAGTATGTTACGATATGAAAGATATTCGAGCTCAGACGGTGCAGTCTCTCGACTGATCTGTACTTTTGCCGAATCGGTAAAACGGCCAAAAGCAACGTTCGTATAATTCCGTATCTTCACCGAAAATCCAACTTTCTCGCGTATCCTTATTTCCTTTGTTCGTTTGTCTATTACTATTTGCAGTTTGACAAAATGGACGCGAATATGTCTTTTATTATACTTTAGTATTGTCATCATCATAAAAAAGGATTAACAGAAGATATTCAGTACATCCTATTGCAAAAGATAGGTATCGATTGTTTAGTACATGCTATTGTAAAAGACAGGACGATTTGTTAAAAAGAATAAACAAAGATTTAACAAAAGAGAGCGTAACTATAAGAATAAGTATTAGTCCCGAAAAAAATTAATCGTATGCTCGAGGTAAATAACTCATTTTCATTAAATTTTGTAATTAATGCTAATTTTGGATAAAGTATAGTGTCTCTAAAGTGTAGTGTCTAAATGTATCTTTTCACATAGGCAGCTAAAGCCGAAAATGCGAGTCATTTTTCATGGAGATGAACATTTTTTGAGGTTTTGAAAATTTCGCCTTATGAACATTTGGCCGACAAAGGTTTTAATTGCCAAAATCCGCAAGCGGTGAAACAAGTAATGGCACAGCCAGTGTCGATACCCCAAATGCCAATTTTGCCGCTTACAGCTTACCGTTTACCGTGCTGTGTATGATCGCAGCCTAACCGGCCGCCTCATAGTACGGCGGTTAGAAAATGAAAAACAATCCATACTTAATCCGACACTCATAATTCAAATGCGTACAGAGTAAAGCCATACAGCAGGTACAGAGCACCGACTTTTAAAAAAGGTGCCGTCAAAATCCACGAGGACGTCGCCTATCAACAAGTTCATCGAAATGTTCTACGCTTTATTTCCGTGAAAAACGACGCTTATTTTCGGCAACCTCAGAAACCCCTAGAAAGTGTTATTCTAACTTAATATCTAACAATTAGGATACCGTACTAGAGCTCTGAGTTTTAAAGTAACATTAACACTAATTTTTAGATTACAATCGTGACGTGTATGCAATAATTAATCAGGTAGTCGAAGCATACCTATAGTTGAATAATCGGAGTCCTGATTTTCGACAGATTCAGTCCTTGTACTGACAATTAATAATGGCGATATATCACGTTGGCGTTCATTTGCGCCTTTTTTATAATGCTTTGTACTAAACTTATTTTAACTAAACTTTATTTGTACTATAACTTTGTACTTAAACTTGAAATTCTAATAATCGATTTAAAGGACGTTTAAAGAATTATACGTGACGATTTTCTTCTTGATTTCTCGTAGAATTTATCTGGTAATCTATTAATTTTATCATTTTTCAATATGTATAATTCATTTCTTACTTCAAAGCTGGCTTTTTTCTTCGTTCGTATACCGAGAGTGCTTCTTGTGATTGCAGTAGCTTCGAGAGTTTTGTTGCATTCGTTATTTCTTTCTTTCTCTATTCTATATTCAATACTATCGTGAGCAATTGTTATTCCTGGAATATATTTCAAGAACAAGTATTGCTGGTGAGATAGGTGAAACCTTGAAGACTTCGTCAACATATTTCAAGAACGTTCAGGTCGGTAAGGTTGCCCTTATCCTCATTAATTATCTCATTTTCATTACACAAGCTTTTTGCATTATTGTATAACAGTGTTAATTTTCATTTGTTCACTAATTTGGATTTCTACCGTAATTATACGCCAGCATCGTATGGAGTAGTAATATGTAAGTGCTACAAATCACTAGTTATTATTATCTTCTTGGAATGAAGCAATGATTCTGATATATATTTTGCATGTTCATCTTTATCAAGCTATTGCCCTGAATATTTTCGATTGCTAGTAGGCTGCAAATATTCATAGCAATATACAGGGTGGTTGGTAACTGGTGGTAGAAGCGGAAAGGGGGTGATTCTACGCGAAAAAAGAAGTCGGAAAAAGTAGCAGTAGAATAAAAATTTTTTTTTTAATTTTTCCATCGAGACAACGATCTACAGTGAGATCCGTTATAACGAGACGCGATAAAGATAAAGACGCGTACCGAGCGAAAATTCAAAGTCGATTTTTTCGAAAACAAAGCCTCGAACGAAAAATTTGTATTCTATATTTTCGACTTCTTTTTTCGCGTAGAATCACCCCCTTTCCGCTTGTACCACTAATTACCAATCAACCTGTATATTTTGTATGCTCATCTTTATCAAGCTAAATCCCTGAATGTTTTCGATTACTATTATAGTAGGCTACAAATATTCATAGCAATATATATTTTTCATATTAAATATTTTACGTAAATTCCTTTGAGGCGATTTCTTTGGACGCATTAGATAAGAAAGCTTGAAATTTCTCTTTAAATTTTTACAGGATAAGGAGCTTCCTAAGAACATCTGCTCCACCGAGTACATGTATTTGTCGTATCCTATAATCGACCGTATTAATATGTCGAAGATGTAGGGAAAACGGGCCCTTCTTTTGGAATTTTGCGAAGATTCCCAATGCTTAGGTCTAAACTATTCATTATAGCTGTACTTAAATAATGGAACTTGGAAGTAGTAGTTGTGATACCATTTGATTACATTTGCCCGAGATTTGCGACAATGGGCTCGGGCTCGAGGTGACACAACTGGTCGCCGAACGTAGCCACGGTCACGGGATGAACGTTTTTACTTAACAGTAGAAGTACCAATATCGAGGGACACACGCTGTATTAACGAACAAGCCCCGGGCAGGAGCAACGACGGCTCTACGCGGGTCTGCCTAATAACGGCGCCTGGAACTTTGTTGATAACCCCGACCAATATGCAATTGACAAGTGTGATCGTGTCAGTCTTTTATTCTTATGATCTTCTTGGTGAGTTTACTCACAACGTCAGGTCAATCAGTCAGAAAGAAACCGTGTGTCACACCGTGGATTCGTTTGAACCTAAGAACATTGTCTTTACTTTAAGAGTGTCTAATAAACACGTTAAATTGTTAAACCCTGTTAAATCAACACTTGTACACATAATTGTAAATATAAACCTCATTGAACAACTACGATGGCTTGTCCTAATTAAGATACGCAACGCGCCCCTAAAACTAGCGTCAACCCTACAAACCCGACAAATAAAATATTGCAGATATTCTGATTATTTAATAGTTGATAATAAGGTTTTTATCTATCTACTATAAATCAATATAATACATTAAATACACGCAATTTAGTTTTCCACGTCTGTATCGTTTATATCAAATCAGTCTCATACGAACTGTTATGAAATTGAAACTTTAATGAAATCAAGTGAAATAACATAGAACAATGTATGTAACATACATACATTGTATGTCATACAAGATATGTCTTACACTAGACTACTTCATAATCATGTACATAGATATTAAAATTTCAGATTTTAAAATAAAAGATATTGTTTTATGACGCGGAGAGGAATATAGAATTTTTAAATTCTAAAGGAGTTCAGAAAATATGGAACAAAAATAAGATTTTTCCGCCATAACAGTAAGCCTTGGTAGCATTATACCGAATTGATATGATCAAAGCAAGACTCCCAAAAGAATCAAATATAAGAGAACCACTTTGTTCCGTACGAAGCCAGTTTGACTATAGACGTAAGTGGAAGTCGTACAGCGTATTGAACTATTACACATATTAACCTGCCACCCATGGAGAATACGTTGAAACGAAGCCACCTAAATGTATTCAAGAGTGATATTTCCATCTACAAACATCTTTCTGGCCTGTTTCACCCTCCTGCTTCCGCTTTGACATTCCCGTTAAACGAACGCAACTCCAAGTAATTACCAATCAAGGTGTCGGTTACCCGCTCAAAGGGTTAACTTAATCATTAACAGAACCGAAGATTTGCGTCTCTCGGGATATGGCTAGTCGAAATTGCCTTTAGTCACCAGCACGGTTGTGCTACCTCTGACCGGAATCTATCCAATTTCGCGTGTTTAAGAGAGTTCATGAACCATGAAGTCGAAACCTTGGACAAAATCGGAACAAAGCTTCCTTTTGATCAGTAGTGTTTTAGATTTTCCAATACTTCCTATAGTATTAAACATTTCTTCTACGTACAAGTTATATATTTTGTTTTGGATTTGAGGCAATTATTTTAGATTAGATTAGATTTGATTAAATTACACGCCATTGTTACACATGCAACATCGTTCGACATTTGCAATTTATTTTCAATGCAATTCGTTTGATTTATTATGAATTAGTTTAATATCTTGTTCATTATTTTCTCTTCATTCATTTAGGTGATACGATATTGTGGACTTTGAAGGAATTCAATTATTTATGGCAGTATAATAACCAGACTGTGGATATTTAGACAGATTCATATTTTTGCAAATACAACCTACAACAATGGAATCTAAGCAAAGATTTGTTTCAGTCACTAAATATGTATTACAACGAATAGCATATTTTGCGTATTTTATATATTTTCGTATATTATGCGTGTTTCTTATATTTCTGCATCTATAAATGACTAAAAAATGCAGAAATATCTATCTGCACTCTAATGTTTATAATAAGCTACTTTGTATAAACCATGAAAATTTGTTTTTGCATAGTGGGCTTTTGTATATATCTTCTATATCTTGACAAAACTACATTAATGCCTTTGCACATTATTCTTTTGCTTGAATCTTATTGAATTAGATCGATTTACGTATATGAAAATTTTAATTTAAGTTCAGATACCTATACAATTTTGAAATTGTCCAAATTTATGTTTAACTTCATTTGATGGTAGACCAAGTGTAATTAAATCATATATTACAAGCAAAAGATGTATTCCATTATGTAAACAATATATAATTTGAGACAGAATAATGTATTTAGAAACGAATTAAAGATTCTTCGTAATAAAGGTATGAAAATTATGCGCGCCTCTTGAAGTTTCTACGACGAAGCTGTACACAAACTAAACTTGGTGAAATTTTACATCAAAAGGGGTAACGCCCCTTTTGAGGTGTACACGCCGAAGAAATTGATTCAGTATATACTTGGTTTCCTGGTGTTTCGACGTCTCAGGACTCGAGTAGGTCTTCATCAATTATTATTTGACTATATTATTTCACACTCATAGAGTGAAAACAAAACTAAAAACCGAATCGGTCAATTTTTCCTATGATCACTAATTAATTAAAATAACGATGTATCTAGTATAAAAGCAACAATAAATCTTATACTAATATGTTTGATATTCTAATATTAAACAAACATCAGGATACTATATTTTATTTATATTTTATTATATTTTATTTTCTATTTGCTCTATGTAATTACAATAATAGATAATAAATTAATTTCAATGTCTTCATTTATCTGTCTTGGACGATGATTTAGATTCAAAGATTTTCCATCTTACAATGATTTTAAACCAGAACTATCTATCATTTCACGACTACATGCTTTATAACAGATAAGCAATAAAATTTACTTTGCTAATTAAATTTAATGTAATTCAGTTGAACGAATTTTATAATTAAATAGTTAACAAGCAAAATTTAAATTTGGCTTGAAAATGCCATGAAATTAATTTACACACCTACATGCTTTTCTGATAAAAGTTTAAAACGATATTTTTACAATCAACGTTTCACTTTCTGTTTCAGCGACAGTAGTGATTTATTGGACGACACGGGAGACGATGCCAAATCTGTTCGCACAAACGACGATAGCAAAAAGTAAGTGAAGTATAACAAGAATATCTAACAAGCTATACGAATTACATAAATAGAAAGATATTTAGATAGTCAAATTTGTCCAGCTCTGCTTTAATCGATATAGATTACTAAATGATATAATAATTTGTAATACTAACTTCCTATTCCTTTCCATCGTTAATAATTTATGCAAACGGTTAATGCAGTTGTAAATGATGAGAAAAGAAGCAAATATTATGTAAAGTTACTATCCTTATTAAGATCCGCGCATTCTATCCAGTGAAAGTTTAGTAGAACCTACATTACCCGAGTTACTTATGGCATGCGCTGTTCGACACATTTTGTTTCCATGCAAGAGGCAATTAGAGATATTTATTTTAATTTATTTTAAAAATATTAATATTCAAAAAGCATGACAACTGTTGAATAAAAATGTTGAATAAAAATT
Organism: Bombus picipes; assembly: GCA_014737485.1. Lineage (NCBI taxonomy): Eukaryota > Metazoa > Arthropoda > Insecta > Hymenoptera > Apidae > Bombus > Bombus picipes. The sequence goes on along the minus strand of JACXIP010000040.1, from coordinate 1,745,752 downwards.
GCTTGTCCCGCAATTTTATATTATCCTTTTAAGATTATATTAAAATTATATCCTTATAAGGGACCATCCCTAAATTTTCTGTTAATCGCTATTCAGATAATCGAATAACGAATTTCTATGAGAGAGACAAATGTTTATTTTCAATTATTTTATAAATATTGATATTTATTAGGAACAAAAGCTATTGAACAAAACTGTAATAATTCCTTTCATTGCCTATTATCGTTTCATAAGGGACAGCCTCTAAATTTTCCATTTCGATATTCCGATAATTCATCATTCCGGTAAAATGTATTTTAACCCCTTCCCGTGCCATTTAGTTCGACGAAACTCGGGCCCAAGCGGTAGACATCGACGCACGCTGAACAGACCAGACTGATGCTCGTAAACAGTCGCAATACTTCACAAAACTTGTTATCAAATGTAATAAAGAATAGGTCTAGTATTCTCGGATCGTCGCTCACATTATTTAAGACAGACGCTTTTGTTCCATGATGTTCAGAATACTTCCAAGCTATTGGTGCGTTTTTTACTTTTTGCCAAATCCATGATTGTCGTGTCGTACTTTCCTCTTCACTACTCTCGTGTATAATCATACGCCTTACACGCTTTGCGACTGGCATAATCACGTCACTATCAGAGGATTCGTTATCGCTGTCTTCATTTAACACTTTTGTATCTCCCATTTTGAAGGGGTTTCTTAAATTTTAATAATTGAGCTGCTTCGTAACAGCAACGATAAGAATCGTGACTAGCTGTCATGAGATACTGACAGGAACTAACATTCAGTCACGATCGTAACGGGCCAAAAAACAGTCCGTGAGCTCGGCTTGTTATGTTTACGTTTGGCCCAAGTATCTGGTCGCGAGGCAGACTCGCGATATTCATGTTTGGGCCAAAATCTTCATCGCGAGTCTGACTCGATAAAGTACGGGAAGGGGTTAATAATCAAGATTCTATTATATGTATATACTCGAAAAGTATGATAAGTTAGGGGCTAAGGGGAATACGTAAAGCGTGCACGAGTTGGTTTCAACGTAGCAAGAAACCTCATTATGGTACAAAGTTTAATCTTGGTCAGCGGTTATGTAGTATTATGTCAGGTATTGCCAAGGTAAGTGCCACCTTGACCTGCCTTGATTCTTTACTCTGGCTTCATTGACGACATCATTAATCCAATGTACGCCAACGTAGATTAGAAAGACGACAAAAAGTGACAGCGCAGTTTATCTTCTGTCTTGGGAATATTTAAACAGCCATTTTGCTCTGTAGTAAGTTTATTAATAGTAAATAGTATAGCCAGTTAACCAAATCATTATTCGATTAAGGCTGAAAGTTTAAAACCGTATATTTCATTTATTCTTGCTCTTATATTACTATTATTAATTGATAGATAAATATACATGTGGTTTTTAGATAATTGCATATATTTATATATATATATATTATATTTGCATGTCATAAGATAAATACCAAATACACAAATACTGGATGTGCATAAAAGTTGGGGACACTTTCTCGTGTACTCATCATACACAAGAAAAAGAATCTTAATATACGTGGGTTTAAAAACTATTAGACTCGCTGTTTCAAGATGTTTTTGTCACTAAGACATTACCTTCACAGCATACATTCAATATGTCCTTCGTTCGTTTCGACACTTTAGTTCGTTCCCTCATAGCAGCATGAACACGTTGAAAGATCTTCGGCATTCCTCTTATCTCTTGGCAGCAGTTCGATTCGAATTATATTAACTCATTTAACGAAGCAACCAGTTTGCTACTATACTATACTTGTATACACTAGGCAACTCGTAACTCTGAAACATGGAAATTATAGATATAGAAATATAGGGACCGACCATAAACCTGTACTTTAAACGAGAGATGTGAAATCATTTCCAGCGAGTGGGAAACACGGACACGTGGTGCATTACTCATCGGTCTGAGATTAATTCGCGAAATTTCAAGATATCCAGGCTTCAAATTTCAAATTAATTTGTTTACAATTACGAGTGGTTCAAAACTGAAATCTGTACATATGAAAAGTTTTTATAATTTTCGCTTGGTATTTAAATAGTTTTGCGACTACTCAATGGATTAAGTAACTTTTGCAATATAATTTTAATATACTAATATAACGAAACTAACATAAGTAAACATTTAACGATTTGATCTAACGAATTTTATAACAATATTACAATTTTATAACAATTTACTGGTCACAGATTTATGATCAATATTACAAATTTTATTATATGATGTTAATTTAATTACCTAAATTCATAACTATACTGGTATTACACTTTTTAATAAATCGTACTACTGTTAATATCTATTGCATAAAGTGAGTACGATGTATTAATAATATGTAATAATTAATAATTTTCAAAGCAAAATTTTTTATCGATTTTATTATTTATTATATTTATCGACCTTTAAATAAAATTAGTTTATTAAATATGCGTCGCGCACTCAGTGACGCACTCTTAAACTGACTTAAAATGATATATGACAAAAGGAGGAAATAAACCAGTTACCAGTCGACTACTAGTCACTCTTACTCGATGAAAATAAGATTACACCTGCGCAATAAAAAACTACCATGCCCCCATCCTCGAAAAGAACTTCGACCCCTCAATTATTGCTGGTCTCTATATTTTTATGTTCATGTTCTGAAACTAATGGTTTCTATGGCGTGTTTATTAAGATTTTAAATGTTTATTAAGATTATTTAAGATTAAGATTTTTTTTGTTTGGTTTGATGAGTACTAGATGCTCCTAGAGCTTATCTTTCATATATACTCTGCATACAGCGTGTCTCATTTTTATTCATTCACCTAATTATCTGAAACTATTCGTTATTCAAAAAAATGTTTCACGTAGAATTTGTTCTGTTTCAGGGGGAACATCTTATGATAAAGACAAGCGTAAATGGAGGTGCTTCCGAAATCTCCGGGTGACCTCTGTTTTTTCAAATGGAATTATATGTTTTCATTTAACCAATTATATAGCTCATTCTGAGACAAATTCATTGATGTATAATACGTTGGTCTTTGTAAGTCATGCAAGACCATTTATTGCCATTCAAAATTTACCTTCGTTAAACATTTTTAAAATTGTTCTCCAGCATTCGAAAGGACAGTCTTGGGCATTAACACGGTGATTTATTCTATTCTTAAATGATATCCTCTCAAAAGTTGCACACCTCAAGATCATTCATATTGATATGCGATCATTCATATTGTCGGGAGTAGTAGATTCTCCTCGATAAACTTTTTCTTGTATAAAGCCTCACAAGGAAAAATCTAAGATGTTAGATTTGGAAACCTTTGTGGAAATGAAATTTCACTTCTCCTTATTCAGAGGGAATATAAAGGCACGCATTAGGGACGGCTGCTAACAGATTACATATGTAATTTTCGAGAAGGTAGAAGTCCTTTCGAATGCAAAATTTGGAAAATGTTTAACGAAGGTAAGTTTCAAAGATGAACATATTATAGATTAATGAATATACTTAGTTTCGTTTGAAAAAACAATCATCACTTAGAGATCTCCGAGGCACGTTCATCTGCACCAAATTTGTGTTTATCATAATATTGTTTGATTGGTAAAGTTGTTTGATTCAGAACGACAAATATTGTAATTCGTGATTTCTTTCTCTCAAAGCTATTTTTTCCGAATTTTTAACATCATCAACATATTTCATTTAAAGGATCCATAGACAAAAAGAGGAATATCTGTCGGGTTGGTCGGGTTGACGTTAGACTTAGGGGCGCGTAACGTATCTTCATTAGGGCAAGCCATCGTTGTTGTTCAATGGAGATTATATTTACAGTTATAAGTAAAAATGTTGATTTAACAGAGTTTGACAATTAAACGTGGTGATTAGACACTCTTGATGTCAAAGACAATGTTCTTAGGTTCAATAACGAATCCCCGGTCAACGGGAAAACTCTTTGTACAATTGAATATATTTTGAAACGCAAAGTGACGTTAGCTGCGACGCACGGTATCTTTCTGACTGACTGACAAGACGATGCGTGTAAACTCTCNCAAGATGATCGCAAGAATAAAAGACTGACACGATCGCATTTGTCAATTGCATATTGACCGGGGATATCGACAAAATTCCAGGCGCCGTTACTAGGCAGACCCGCGTAGAGCCGTCGTTGCTCCTGCCCGGGGCTTGTTCGTTAATACAGCGTGTGTCCCTCGATATTGGTACTTCTTCTGTTAAGTAAAAACGTTCATCCCGTGACCGTGGCTACGTTCGGCGACCAGTTGTGTCACCTCGAGCCCGAGCCCACGGTCGCAAATCTCGGGCGAACATAATCAGATCGTATCACAACAACTACTTCTAAATTCTATTGTTTAAGTACAGCTGTAATAAATAGTTTAGACCAAAGAATCGGGGGTCTTTCCAAAATTCCAAGAGAAAGGCCCGCTGTCCCTACATCTCCGACATATCGATCATCTACTTTTTATCATATGTAGCGCACATCAAGATAAATTCAACAATCTACAACATCATAGCCTTCAAGTGATGTTGAATGAAAAAATTAAATTTAGGAGAGATTCGGCTAATTAGTATTCTCTGTTTTATGCGCAAACTGTTTATGCTACGACAAATGTACAATACGCGATTTCTGTTGCGTTTAAGCAATTTTCGAATACATGATATAAAATATTTCCCTGTGTGTCCGATCTTCGTCGGAGAAATCGTAGGACATATTGCATCTACTTACTTTCACAGGATTTGTGAATGTCGATATCGTCGCTAAATGACACAGCCAAGTTTATAATGAAATTTCTACAACGCTAGGAAATATGCAAGAAAGATAAATATATAGTGACAAGATGAATTTTAGTCTTTTAACAGTGAATAATGTCAAATATAATGGGTACTATAAATTTCACATTCTAAATGTCATTATACGTTATTCAAATTTCTAATACTTATATCCCATAAAACAGTAAAAGTAGTGGTAGGCGAAGAGATAATTATTCTTTATATCTATAAGGTTCATTTTGAATTCTTCGTCATTTTAATACACATTTCCGAACATTTTCAAAATGGTGTTGAAAGATTTTCTATTCACGTCAGTTACCGATGATCATCGTATGATAGATAAACAAAACTACTCTCAATATGCAATACATGTATTTCTGTATTGTGGTAATAGTACAACATTAATTATATATTTCATTACATATTTTAATGTAATTTAAATATATAGTATTTAATTAAAAGATCAACCGAAATCAACTCCGCGTTAAACATGTTAAACAAACACATACGCATGTATCGAAATGATGATTAAAAAATTAATTTTAAGTAGCAAACAGCGAGATAAAAAGTATATAAATTATTAATCATAGATTATTCAAGTTGATATCATAACATTATGACGGCATGAGTATAACTGGTTGTTACACGAACTATTTATATTTGTAACGTAAATTGGTTTACATCAAAGGTAAAGGTCATTTTGTTCATAGATCATATATCATTGATATCATTCAGATATCATTGAGGATATATGTAAATTGACCTTTCTTTTTACGTGTATCAATTTTTGCTAGATGCTTTCTCTTATATGATCTTAAACTGATCCTCGATTTATACACAAACAAATATAAAATAGTAAAACTTTAACTATAACGATGGATAGTGAATCATATATAATGCTATCATTGATATTATTATTGTTATTATATATTATTATATATATTTTTATATTATTATTATATATATGATATTATTATTTTAGTAAAATACATATATTGTACGTATATTTATATGGATATATGTATGGATATGTAATATAACTATATTATGAGATATTAACGCATCTAGTACATAACATTATAAGATATTGCTTTGTCGGATAAGTGTGAAGCCTTTCTGAGGTTACGTTTTTACACAGAAACTGCACAAATTTTACATGAATAGAATAATGGCACTACTTAATACATAGTAGAAGATCATCGAACAGAATAGTATATATTTAGTTTAATTCTCTTGTTACAAAGTGTTGGAATAAAGTTTATAGTTCGCACTAGAAAAGATGCAAAACTTATCCGACAATCCAACATATATACTGAATAGATGATATCCAATTAAGAGCTTAAAAAACTGTTTTTACATAATGTATTATGCACAGAGAAAAAATTTCTTTAAATTCATTGATTCACTGAGATAATTGACAGAACGTATGTATAAATTACTTGTTTAAAACCTCCCTAGATGTGGTTCTTGTGTGTTTTGTATTTATTACAATTACGCAAAGTACAAAAAGTTGTTGAAACAAAAGATATCTAACATTAGTAATACTATTTAAATCTGCAATGATGCTAATTTGTACATCATCCTATTTAATACTCTTAGGCTAATTGGATACCTTGTATATATACATCTATCATGAAGAAATAAAGTTCCAATGTACGATAAGTTAATCATAAGCACGATAATACATTATCGATTTTTAAATGTTATCAAAATTTACGAATAAGAAGCAAAATACCCAAGTAGGAACAGGAAACTATCAGAAGATTCCTTTAACTTCCCTGAATGTTTAACCACTAACAAGAGAATCAATTATTAATTAACTTTCTCTCTCGCAATGATGATTACAGCATGTAAGTAAACATGGTTGCGTAAGAACGTAAGAGTGAAAAATGAAGTTTAATCGATACCTAGACAAGAATTAAAATCATATCAAAATGTGTTATACGCGACTGTTGACCGAGCTTATAGTCCAGGGCATTACAACGATCGCATGTTTTTTAAATTAATAAAGCGGCGCGCGACCCGTAAACCAAAACTGGTTTCTTGTAGCCGCGACTTCCGCTCGGCAATTGATCGCTACAGGACATGAATGCGAATTCCTGTTAGACAAATCACCGATGTTCGCTCACAAAAGCGCCATTTATTAGCTGAATCGCCTTTATAATTTATTCACCGCGAGACGGGTCACGACTCTGAAGAAGATGACAGAGGCTAACGAGGAAGAAGAACGAAAAATTTAATATACCAATGACCTCGTGCGATTTTTTCCTCATCGACGGATCAACTACCGCGAGGAGTTTCTTACATTTTGGTATTTCTTCTTACTATGTTCTTGGATGTTGAAGATATACGTACATTCACGTTCATAAATATTGGGACATTTGTTTGGCTTCGTAAGAAACATAATAACCGAAATATACAATTCTATACTTATGTGGCAAGAACTTTTAGAAACTATTAACAGGTTTAAGTAATAAGCATTATGGAAGAATATAGATTATGCGCGTCTGTGGATGTAGAAGACGTCGTTCCAACATTTGTTCCTTTTGTTTTTAAGACGCAAGGTGTACTCGAACGACGAAGACAGGAGAGTGACGAATGTGTACGTTGCTATTATTATACAGGGTGGTTGGTAACTGGTGGTACAAGCGGAAAGGGGGTGATTTTACGCGAAAAAAGAAGTCGAAAATATAGAATAACAATTTTTTTTTTTATTTTTTTTTTAATTTTTTTAAATCTACAGTAAGATCCGTTATGACGAGACGCGATAAAGTGCACGCGTACCGAGCGAAAATTCAAAGTCGATTTTCTCGAAAACAAAGCCTCAAACGAAAAATTTTTGTTGTATATTTTCGACTTCTTTTTTCGCGTAGAATCACCCCCTTTCCGCTTGTACCACCAGTTACTAACCACCCTGTATTTTATATCATATATTTTATACCTCGTCATTGTATTTTGCTCTTGTAACTAGTTACTCTTTACAATTGGTTTATAAATCTGAATCCTATATATGAAGATTATAAAGTTATACAAACATGAAAATTCCATTGAAAAAATTTCAGATGAATTACACAGAAAACTTTGTGACGCCTGTTCAAAACTTACGGCAAAATACCCGTACAATAGGAAACTGAATAATACGAATGTGAAGATTGAATAATAATATAGAATTCGAGGATTACGATATATACACGATAAGATTTTTAATACGACAATAATTCGCTTTGATAATTTTCTAATGATCATGTTACATCATTCACAAGGGTTTCGACACTCGTAAACGAAGATTTCAAAGTTGTTTTCTGAAATTGAGTATGTTGGGAATAGAAAATACAGAATAGAAATGATATTTTAAAGATGGCACGAAAAATACTTTGATGTCTTTGAAATTTTGAAATTTATTAATTCGAATTATATTTAGCTTGCTGCACGTATATGTTGTAAACTTGTACTACTTTATCATAAGGGTGAATATAACGTATAAGAAGTGAATATTCCATTAATTGTTAAGGTTTTTAAGAAAATTTTTATAAGGCGATTTTTAATAATTTTTTATATTACTATTTTATATGAGATAATAAATAAGTAATGTAATAAGAATTTTGGAATTAATAAATTCCACAATATGGACACGAATGATTTATTTGACCGCTCAACATAATTAATTACAATCGGAAATCATTCTTGCGAGTTGTGATTTATGACTCATAAGTACACTCTAGTTTTTATTTCGAAGAACTGTGGTAGTAATTATAAAAACACATAATTTTTCAATTTAAATCTGGATTTAGAAATAATTTTCCCCACAGATATTCTTTGGATTTGGAAACTAATCCGTTCGAGACGGATATTTCTTTTGAAACTAACTATATTTCATTCTGATTAAAAACAATGTACACATATCGGAGATAGTTTTTAAAATAGTTCCATTTATCGTGGAATCGCATGGCTTCATATAAATGGGGTTCAGTGATGTTAGGACAACAATTTAACAATTTAGCAGTGTTTTTAAAAATCACTTCCGGCTGTATCATCTCATTAGACTGGAAAGGATTAAGCATGAGTGTAAAAAAATGCAGAAGTTCATTTAGTAATAAGAGCTATATTCAACCTAATTCATACTACTATCTTTCTCAAAATCATTGAATCATAGAATATATGCTAATATTTTCTGTTTCGTATTATTTTCTAGGCAAAATCACAGCGAAATCGAGAAAAGACGAAGGGACAAGATGAACACTTATATCACCGAGCTTTCAGCGATGGTACCGATGTGTCACGCGATGTCTCGTAAACTCGATAAACTGACCGTGCTGAGGATGGCTGTGCAGCACTTGAAAACCATATTAGGCGCTGTTACCTCATACACGGAAGGTCATTATAAGCCAGCGTTTCTCAGCGATCAAGAGCTTAAGACGCTCATACTTCAAGTGAGTTCGATCAAAAATTTACTATCCCTTCACCAGCTGATCATAGGTTTTCATTCTAGAAAGTTTGTTGTTTAGAATGTCTGATGTAGAATGTAGATGATGTTTGGTTCAATTTAATCCAAACAGGCCTATCATCGAACTATAGGTGTTTACAACTTCATGGAAAATTTATATATACAAAAATGACCAGGACATATACAGGGTGGTTGGTAACTGGTGGTACAAGCGGAAAGGGGGTGATTCTACGCGAAAAAACAAGTCGAAAATATAGAATAACAATTTTTCGTTTGAGGCTTTGTTTTCGAGAAAATCGACTTTGAATTTTCGTTCGGTATGCGTGCGGTACGTTATAACGGATCTCACTGTAGATCGTTGTCTCGATGGAAAAATTAAAAAAAAAAAAGAAAATTGAAAAAAATTTTTTATTCTATATTTTCGACTTCTTTTTTCACGTAGAATCACCCCCCTTTCCGCTTGTACCACCAGTTGTCAACCACCCTGTATAATATGTAAAAAATATAAAAAATGTTCAAAGTAAAACACTTGCTATAATATTTATGGAGTGAAACAAACATTTCTTTAGATTCTATATTTTACAGCTCCACTGTAGTTCGTATAAATATGAATTTATATAAAAATTCGCTGTTTTACTGTTATTCTTTGGAAAGGATGATAGAAAAATACAGATTCAAATTCATGTGAACAGAGAGATTTCTTTCACATATCACATATTATAAGGAATATTTTACATTGAAAATATTTGATATATTTTTACGTATTATATACATTGTGTGTATCTTTGTATTCTCAAATGTCCCATAAATGCTTCAAAATCCGACATCTATCTATTATATTTTGCGATTTTTGTAGCGCTGATCAGGTTACCCGATGTTCTTCTCTTGTTGTGACTTTAAACTGATAACATCGTACAACTCTGCAAATTAATATTTTGAAAAAAGTGACAATAAATAACGCTATATAATAATGGATTATACGCATGTGTGTATTATATCCTTAGAAATAGAAATCTTAACAACATCGCATCATTTATTTCACTGAATCTAAAACTTAATGAAGCGAATCGAACGCAAGTAAAATGATTAAAAATTGAGACATTGAAAGCAATAGCAGACTAAATCACACTGCTTCTAAACGTGAGTTTATAGTATTAATTTATTTCCAATAAGCTGTATTAATCATAGAAAAGTGGTGAAGTTCGTTCTTTCCTAAATAAAATCCAGATAACGTGATGAAATGAATTGTGGTGCTGAATATTTCGTGTTTACTGTCTATTTTAGACAGCGAATTACTCAGATTGTTGAGTATCGAGATTAATCTGCCTTTACTCTCAATTTGTATCCATATAAGTGAAGTTACTAGAAATCATTTGAAATCAAGTAATCTAATTTCAGGTATTGTTACCATACAAAGAAAATTACTCAATTTCAAATTATTCTTTGAAATGGAAAATAGGTATCTAAAGTTACGCATGCCTAAATTTGAAGCACAATCAGTTTACATACAGAAACTAGTCTTAGCAAGCGTGAAACTAGAAATAACGAAATAAATTTTTGAAAGATTGTGGAAATATAGCCGCAAGAGTATATCAAAGGATTACGACTCCATATAAATAAGCAATGTGACGTGGTAATTTCACATCGATGACCTCGTGCGATTCAGCAGATGAATATTTCTAGTGATGCAATGCAAACAAGTATACAAACTCGCTATTACATGCTTGTGTGTTACATCATTAGAAATAGAAACATAAACCTGTCGAATGCGAACAACGTCACTAATGCGAAATCGCAACGATGTCTTTCATTTCTTGTCGACGCTAGAAATGCTATAGTATCGATGATTATAATCGATAATTACCGATATACATATTATTGATAACTTATTAATAGACTATAGTATTTGTGCATTTTCAGGAAATTTAAGATTCCAAAAATCTACAGAATGCATATAATATGCAAAATATATGAAACGTCCAAAATAAAGTATTATGATCTGTAACAAATACTTAGTAGATAGAACTTATCAATAGACCATAGTATTTGTGCATTTTCAGGAAATTTAAGATTCCAAAAATCTACAGAATGCATATAATATGCAAAATATATGAAACGTCCAAAATAAAGTATTATGATCTGTAACAAATACTTAGTAGATAGAACTTATCAATAGACTATAGTATTTGTGCATTTTCAGGAAATTTAAGATTCCAAAAATCTACAGAAAGCATATAATATGCAGAAATATATGAAACGTTCAAAATAAAGTATTATGATCTGTAGCAAATACTTAGTAGCTAGAACTTATCAATAGACCATAGTATTTGTGCATTTTCAGGAAATTTAAGATTCCAAAAATCTACAGAATGCATATAATATGCAAAATATATGAAACGTTCAAAATAAAGTATTATGATCTGTAGCAAATACTTAGTAGATAGAACTTATCAATAGACTATAGTATTTGTGCATTTTCAGGAAATTTAAGATTCCAAAAATCTACAGAATGCATATAATATGCAAAATATATGAAATGTCCAAAATAAAGTATTATGATCTGTAACAAATACTTAGTAGATAGAACTTATCAATAGACTATAGTATTTGTGCATTTTCAGGAAATTTAAGATTCCAAAAATCTACAGATTGCATATAATATGCAAAAATATATGAAACGTTCAAAATAAAGTATTATGATCTGTAGCAAATACTTAGTAGATAGAACTTATCAATAGACTATAGTATTTGTGCATTTTCAGGAAATTTAAGACCCCAAAAATCTACAGATTGCATATAATATGCAAAATATATGAAACGTTCAAAATAAAGTATTATGATCTGTAGCAAATACTTAGTAGATAGAACTTATCAATAGACTATAGTATTTGTGCATTTTCAGGAAATTTAAGATTCCAAAAATCTACAGAAAGCATATGATATGCAAAGTATATGAAACGTCCAAAATAAAGTATTATGATCTGTAACAAATACTTAGTAGATAGAACTTATCAATAGACTATAGTATTTGTGCATTTTCAGGAAATTTAAGATTCCAAAAATCTACAGAAAGCATATGATATGCAAAATATATGAAACGTTCAAAATAAAGTATTATGATGCTTAGCAAATACTTAGTAGATAGAACTTATCAATAGAATATAGCATTTGTGCATTTTCAGGAAATTTAAGATTCCAAAAATCTACAGAATGCATATAATATGCAAAATATATGAAACGTCCAAAATAAAGTATTATGATCTGTAACAAATACTTAGTAGATAGAACTTATCAATAGACTATATTTGTGCATTTTCAGGAAATTTAAGACCCCAAAAATCTACAGATTGCATATAATATGCAAAATATATGAAACGTTCAAAATAAAGTATTATGATGCTTAGCAAATATTTAGTAGATAGAACTGTTCGAGTCTCATTTCTTTAGTTTTGTTCATAAGAACATAAGATTTTGTAAACATCGGCAGTCTACTTTAATAATACTGTAGTATCGTAAATATAATAATTAGTTTACTAATAATAAATGGATTAAACAGAAAACAATGGTTATTTAACATGAACTAATCGTAACAACTTATTATAATTAACAACTCTCGTCAACACAGATTCAACTCTCTCTCAACAACGCTAGTAACACTATCTCAACAACGCAATACGCACTCTCTGGCTTCTCAACTCGTACTGCCGTTAATTCGTTTATGTTCCTTAGCAACCCTTTGTCTTTTGTCTTAGCATCATATCTTTTGTTTAAGCCCTATCATGCACATGCTCTGCAACCGTTTGTTTATAATTCGCACGACACCCCCTCCCCCGACAATTCGTTCACGCTATTACAATACTTTTCGATATGTTGATTATACAGGGTGGTTGGTAACTGGTGGTACAAGCGGGAAGTGGGTGATTCTAGGCGAAAAAAGAAGTCGAAAATATAGAATAAAAATTTTCTTTTTTAATTTTTCCATCGAGACAACAATCTACAATGAGATCCGTTATGACGAGACGCGATAAAGTGCACGCGTACCGAGCGAAAATTCAAAGTCGATTTTCTCGAAAACAAAGCCTCAAAGGAAAAATTTTTATTCTATAGTTTCGACTTGTTTTTTCGCGTAGAATCGCCCCCTTTCCGCGTGTACTATCAGTTACCAACCATTCTGTATATTTAAGATATCGCTAAGGTGCATAGCATGACCGGCACAAAATAATTGAAGCAGAACGTAACTCAAAAGTTTGGAGGACGCTACAACTTCGAGAAATAATAACTTTCTTAACCCTAAGGTGCTATGATCTCGAATTCTATAGACATTTCTTGCTTCTCCCTTAAGCGACTTCGGATTAAGTAAGTAATTATTATGTTCATAGTATTATTCCTTTATATCGATATCGAAACTATGATCAACTATGCTTAAAAACGACAATTATAATTATAATATTCTTATTTCTCGGAAAAATGTAGAATAAACTTTGTTTCCCCCCAAAAGCAAAGTGTGTTCTAAACTTCTGAACGGCAGTGTACACTTTACGCGGTCAATTAAATTCAATTTACCGATATCTCGACGATATTATCAATATAACGAGCTGTTCATAAAATTTCGATACTATCAATATTTATTAATAAGAAATCAGTATCAATAATAGCCGGAGATTAAATACTACAAGATGATAAAATACAATTGATGACCATGAAAATTTGGCAAATAAAATATTAGAAAATTTCTTCCTTGATCGTTAACGATTTTGAAATATCGTCATTAAAAAGGAAAAAGGAACTAAATAAAAAGGTACTAATAATGATGACATAATACGCATCGAGTCGCGGTTGATAGCGTTATTACGACGATTGCAAAAGGCGCGCGAAACGACTATCGTTCAGCTAAAAGTCTGAAAGCGACCGATTCCGACGATGAGATTATACGCCATTACTGATTCCGTATTCGGAAAACCAGATAGCAGATACGATTGTGCATACCATTCAGGTAAGACTTCCTGGTATTTCAGAATCACTTGCGTAATTCGAATAGCTCGATTTGTACGCCACACCGCGCCGGCGTACAAGATACGCTGACAATTTCCTCGAACTTTTTCATCCGGTAGAATGATTTTTCGCTATAAATCGTCTGTTTTCTCCGTAAAAAAAGTGACGCGGCCGATTTACTTGGCGATAAAATTGCAATTTTCTATCAAAGGGTGATTCGGTCGCGATCCTTTACTCGAATCGTTTCACTTTCCTCCTCGTTGGTGAGTTCGGTTTCCCATGCGAGCTCGCATGTGTGATCGCGTTGAAGCCAAAGTCATTAATCCGCTAATTGGAAGTAATGCGGGGGAAAAGTTTTTGCGTCACTTGTAAAAGGCCGTCCGTGCGTTTTGCAATCGGTTCGTATGAGACTGACTCTGTGTGTCTAATAACCGTGTGGCTAACCTTTCTCCAGCGTGCTACACATTTTTCACAGAGATCGGTCTCGTGACGGGTGAAAGAGAAGGGTTCGAATCATGTAGATGTGCAATTACGCCGTTGATAATACGTTTGCTCTTGCCGTTTACATCGATCGCGCTTCTGATGATCGATTATCGACGGATTTCGTATCATCAAACAGGTTGCTATTTGTTAATAATTCTCGCGGAACCAGCGATCTTCGTGGCAAATATTTTCCAATTAAACTAGGAAACCATATTGTTATTAAATTACGGATCCATACGCAACTTTGTATTTTTGTGAACAGAAATAAACGAAAAATAGAGTTTGCGCAGAAATTTGTTTTATTCAGTAATTATCATAACGACTACAATACTTTATACGTTTTACATATTTTTACGATATACATTCTATGTTTCCTTGCATATTTTTATATATCTAGTAAATTATTATACATTATTATGCAAAATACTACTACTCATACTACAAAATAACGCTAATAATGATAACTGATCATATTTTTAAGAAATGTTTTTCCGCATAATGTTATATAAAAGCGAATCGTTAGATGTTCACTTTATGGTGTCACTTGTTTTGTAATTTTTCCTGGTTCGCAAATTTTATAGGAACAGATTTAATAAATCGAATTGTAGACCGAAGATTTCAATATTTAATAATATTTTGAATGATATTTTAAAATACTAAAAATAAATAGCATAGAATAAGTTGATTGAAAAATTCTTTGACAAAGTTTTCGACGAAACCAAAGCAGATGTGTTCGACGTATCAATTATTTCGAATTAAGCATTTTTCTAAACAACACTTTTTAAAGAGCAACAGCTGATTAAAAATAATATCAAATACCTTTATATTCGTTTATGAAAATAAAACATTTCCGTTTGGTAGATGGTCTGAGAGTTTCGTATAGTATTAGGTTGTCCGAGAAGTTTCTTTCGTTTCATAAGGTGATAATAGATTTTCTTTTTTTTTAATTCTTTACATTCACAATTTGTCCAGTTTGGACATTTGGTAGAATTTCTTAGCTGTTTGATTATCATGTGGATGACTACCCCCAGTGGGGTAGTACCATCTTCGTGTTTGTTAGGTTGTGTCCTTTGGTGATAATAGATGAACGACAATTTCTGTTTTATATTATTTTATAGAATTAGGTATGGTCCATTTCGTTCTATTTCTATCACTATGTTCGTGCGTAATTCAATAAATTAACATAAAACAAAACACATCGTGCATCTATTATTTCCTTATAAAACGAAAGAAACTTTTCGCACAACCTAATACTATACGGATCATTACGATAGAAAAAAGGTATATTATCTTACTTTAAAAAGTAATTACTTGAAAATCGTTCGCGTAATTAGTTAATTAATAACTAGTCTTAGGGATTTTTGAGTTACTATTTGGTTTTTACACGACATAAGAATAGATATCGGGCAAAACATGAACTTTCATAACGTGTTACGTTACCTGTCAGTTAAATGTTAATTGAAGCACATTTTTATCGCACATGCGATAGGCAAATTTGGAATTTTTATATAATTGTTATATATTGTTATATATTTCATATAATAAAAAGGTTTTATTATATAAAATATAATTTATTATATAATAAAAAAATTTTATTATATAAAATATATAACGAAATGCTTCTTTTATAAAAGAACAAAATAGAAGATAAGAAAATATCTGCAGCAGTGAAGAATCCAAATTATTTAGTGATTCTCAACGTGATAGGTATTAATTTAGATTAGAGGCAATATCATACGTGTACAAGTATACATACGTACGACTTTACCCGACTCGTAGACCAGAATCTGAAAAAGAAAAAGTCTTTCTTAGTAATAATTTAAGTGTCATGTTTGAACTTTTCAATTCTATTTCCATTATTTTATGCTTATGGTGGTTATAAAACCACTTAATAAATTTGTTTTATAAATGAAAAAGTATATGATTTTTGCCCTCCTATTTATGTATGTTATACATACTTGTAATCTAGTTTATTAAAAGAAATTTATATATATTTATATATAAAGAAATTTTTAACGATATTGGGTTCTAAATATAGCACTGTACATTGATAACAAACTTTGCAACAAAACCTAATCAAAGATAATACTTCAATTTCTAAGAAAAAAGAAGATATTAATCGTAGTTTTAAATACTAAACTCATATGCAACAAAGATTCGATTTTGTCATCGAGTTTCTGTTTTCTATTCAATTTTTTTAACATATTAGTGCTTAGAACACCGAGTGAGATAAAGGAAAATTTTCATTTCGATAAAATCATTTAATGCTGTATACATAGCAATTATCATTATTAATAGTATTTTACGTGTTAATTGTAAATTAATTAAACTGATAAACGAAAGGTAACTCTTCCTCTTATCTTCGTGAAGTATAGTTATCTTACTATTTTTATTACTTATCCACTTACTTTATCACGGGTGACTCGCATTGCTTAGCTGGTTAGTCCATTATATTATTCTTAATAATAGAATTTAACGAATTAATTTTTGTACTTTTGTTACGTGAAAAATCTACAACAAAAATTAGGACGATGTGAGATAACATTATATACATATATATGTCGGGTTATCGTTAGACTTAGGGCGTGTAACGTATCTTCATTAGGACAAGCCATCGTTGTTGTTCAATGGAGATTATATTTACAATTATAAGTACGAATGTTGATTTAACAGAGTTTGACAATTAACCGTGGTGAATTGACACTCTTGATGTCAAAGCAACGTTCTTAGGTTCAACAACGAATCTACGGTCAACGGGAAAACTCTTTGTACAATTGAATATATTTTGAAACGCAAAGTGACGTTAGCTGTGACGCACGGTATCTTTCTGACTGACTGACAAGACGATGCGTGTAAACTCTCNCAAGATGATCGCAAGAATAAAAGACTGACACGATCGCATTTGTCAATTGCATATTGACCGGGGATATCGACAAAATTCCAGGCGCCGTTACTAGGCAGACCCGCGTAGAGCCGTCGTTGCTCCTGCCCGGGGCTTGTTCGTTAATACAGCGTGTGTCCCTCGATATTGGTACTTCTTCTGTTAAGTAAAAACGTTCATCGCGTGACCGTGGCTACGTTCGGCGACCAGTTGTGTCACCTCGAGCCCGAGCCCACCGTCGCAAATCTCGGGCAAACATAATCAGATCGTATCACAACAACTGCTTCTAAGTTCTATTGTTTAAGTACAGCTATAGTAAATAGATTAGACCAAAGTATCGGGGGTCTTTCCAAAATTCCAAAAGAAAGGCCTCATGTGCCTTCATCTCCGACATATATATATATGTATATAATTATATTAATAATATATAATATATACCATATATTGTTATAGTTAAGTATGACTTAAAGTTAAGTTGAATACGATTTAAAAACAACCGACAAGGTTTAGATTAAACTAGATTTTAATTCATGCTGCATTTTTATTTCAAACAATAAATCTTGCAAGATATCAATAATTCATTTTCTAGAATGATCAATGAATACTTTCAGTAGCATAGTTCAAGGTTTATGTTTAGCAGAAAAATTCCACATCGAATTATAATCTTCACAAGCCATTTTGAAATTCTATAAAATCCTAATATTGCTCAAAACCTGCGTCAAAAGCGAAATTATATAATATTTTCTAATTGCGCTCGTCACTTAGGATATCATCAATTATTTTATAATTACCCTCAATATCTAGGAAGCTAGCAATTATTTTGTAATCGTTCGCGATATCTAAAAAACTGCCAATATCGGGGAAATTTTGACAGACTCGAAATATCATTTTCTGATTGCTCTCGATACATTTACCGATTACCCCCTAATTATTCTCTATACCTATCGATTACCCCCTATTTGTTCTTAACGCGTAGAAAATCTTTTTACCGCTTCTTTGAAATTCCATGAATCTTTAACTGAACACCATGCTAAACTCAAAGTTATGAATTATTTCGAAATTATTAAACTAGGGATGTTTGTGCATTTATAGAAAATTTAAATGCACTTACAAGAGAATCATGAAAATAAGTGATTTCGTTACAATATTAGCGGATGAAAGAAATTTTTATGTAAATTCCATTTTCTTATCCGAATTTAAGAAAATCTGAGTTTGGTTAAATCCGCAGTTTACTATTAATTATTCTTAAGACTTAAACAGTCATCGATTATTTCTTCGTTATCCTCAATCCTCCTGCATTCTTTAAGACATTTTCGAACAAATCGTATTTTCCTATCATTAGAAAATTTCTTGAGTTTTGAAGGAAATAAGAAAGAATCGTTACTAATTATATAAATTCAATAATTAATAAATAATACTATTAATAACTATTAATTTCTCGTTTAAATGCTATGAAAAAAATATTCTTAAAACATGAAGTGTCCTTTTCTTGGTTAAAACGAGAGGAAGATCGAACCATAAAACGTTCAAGGGCCACAACAGGTTCATATCTTTATTCTAAAGAATCCTTTAATACCTTTCTTTCGTATCTCTGAAGTTTAGTATGTACAATTTATCAAGACTTTTCTGTACATCCAGTAGATAGCTATGCCGAAATAGACCACTGATTTCGTTAAAACGTTTTCGACGCCAGGCAAGCTTATGAATATCTCCCTTGATCCTCAAACGACAAAGACCGAGTCAATTTTGATTCATGTAGGATAGTTTACGTTTATTATTTCCTACGTTACATTTACATATTCTTACTTTATCAGACTATATTAAATTTAATTGTCACATAAGGGTAAGAAACTTCTTAGTTCTGTCCTTCGCTTTATCGCTACAAAGTAAAATAATCAACTCTCATTGGAATAATAATCCAGTTTCCACTGAACGAGTGTTAAACTCTTATCCAATTTCCAAGCTAAATCAACTAACAAAATAAACGTCTCGTAACAAGTAACATGCATATAACGGTATCGTCGTTTCGGGTGCAGAGATGCAGACAGTTGTACAGAAACTGCACAACGCGTACGTCGATCGAATACATCGCTTGTGAGTCTCGAAACTTTAAGAATGAGTCTCGTAAAACGGAACGGGCATAGTTGCTTTTCACTCTAGATTCCGTCACGCGACTGAGCACAAAGTTCGTGTCGGTGGCTGGTGAGCATTTTTCATTGTCGCGTACTAGTACGTAGATAGGTTTATCTTTTATCGGGACTTTCCTTTGCTCTATCCCGACCGGCTCGACTAAATATTCGAACGAGTGACCACACCCGGCATACCAGCTCAGATCGACACCGGCTCCATTATTATCCGCAGGAACTTTCATTGTGAATTGCTCCACGTTTATTACCGCCGTCGATACCACTAGTATCCGGTTCACGGATAAATTAACATTTCTACTGTGCGACGGACGTCAACTATAAACTCTGCATCCTTGACGGTTAAGATCTTGACGTTAAGTTTCAAGAGAACAAAATCGTTCAAAAACTTTTCATCATCGTGTGTTGCGCGATGATCGGGCCACAGATGTTTGTGCGATATCATTTTTTTATTAATATAACACGCCAAAAAGGAAAAAGAATAAAAGCTGAATAGGGAATTATTCCATCCTTTAAGTAAAAAAAAGCATTCTTTATAATATTTAGACGTTAACTATAAACTCTGCATTCTTAACGGTTAAGATCTTTCTTTTTATCATTTTTTTTATTAATATAACACCCCAAAAAGGAAAAAGAATAAAAGCTGAATAGGGAATTATTCCATCCTTTAAATAAAAGAAAGCATTCTTTATAATATTTAGACGTTAACTATAAACTCTGCATTCTTGACGGTTAAGATCTTGACGTTAAGTTTCAAGAGAACAAAATCGTTCAAAAACTTTTCATCATCGTGTGTTGCGCGATGAGCGGGCCACGGATGTTTGTGCGATATCATTTTTTTATTAATATAACACGCCAAAAAGGAAAAAGAATAAAAGCTGAATAGGGAATTATTCCATCCTTTAAATAAAAAAAAGCATTCTTTATAATATTTAGACGTTAACTATA
>JACXIP010000040.1:1585492-1724516 GCA_014737485.1 Bombus picipes | reverse complement strand
ATCATCGTGTGTTGCGCGATGAGCGGGCCACAGATGTTTGAGCGATATCATTTTTTTATTAATATAACACGCCAAAAAGGAAAAAGAATAAAAGCTGAATAGGGAATTATTCCATCCTTTAAATAAAAGAAAGCATTCTTTATAATATTTAGACGTTAACTATAAACTCTGCATTCTTGACGGTTAAGATCTTGACGTTAAGTTTCAAGAGAATAAAATCGTTCAAAAACTTTTCATCATCGTGTGTTGCGCGATGAGCGGGCCACAGATGTTTGTGCGATATCATTTTTTTATTAATATAACACGCCAAAAAGGAAAAAGAATAAAAGCTGAATAGGGAATTATTCCATCCTTTAAATAAAAAAAAGCATTCTTTATAATATTTAGACGTTAACTATAAACTCTGCATTCTTAACGGTTAAGATCTTTCTTTTTATCATTTTTTTTATTAATATAACACGCCAAAAAGGAAAAAGAATAAAAGCTGAATAGGGAATTATTCCATCCTTTAAATAAAAGAAAGCATTCTTTATAATATTTAGACGTTAACTATAAACTCTGCATTCTTGACGGTTAAGGTCCAGGTACCTGCTGTTGAACGACAAATGATTTTTCATTTCCAATGATTTTAAAGACAATAATATCGTTGGAAGATTTCTTCTTAATGTATAATGCGTGTTTGCATTCGAGCATGACAATTTGATTGCACACGTCTGTACAATTTTATATCTTTGTGAAGGTAACTGAAAAAGAATAGAAGGTAGATAGAGAGTTGTTTCGTCCTTTACATATTGCAATAAGTACTTTTTTCTTACATCTCATCAACTGTATGCTTATTAGTAACGGATATTTATTTTATTAGGATACAGCTATTGCTATATTATTATATTAATTTGTCTGTTATTTTGGCTTCTTTAATGAATTCGAGCAAATTATAAATTTCATCGTTAGAAGAATGAAAAGTTAGAATTGTAACTGGATTACCATACATATAACATCTAAACTACAACATATGAGTTGCGGTTTTATAGGTGCAGCATTGGAAAAATGTATAAAAATTGTCGCAAATACAGCAAGTTTAATTTTGTTTAAACATATTAATATGAAAATACAATTTTTAGATGTACACTCTCGTTCATAAATATTAGAGTACTTACAGAAACTTAAATAAACTAAAAACATCGTTGGGAGATTATGAAAACCTTCAAGGATTGTTATCTCATTCGAAATAATAGCATAATACAATATTATAATAATAATTTCATAATTTGCAATAATAACAAAATTTATCTTTCTCTTTCTATTATCTCTGCCCCATCTTCGTGTCATTACTTTGACCAATTTTGATATAATTTACCTATTTCAATAGGATTCAAGTTAAACAATCATAGGAACACACATTGTATAATTATTATGATTTACTATGCTACGGTAACTCTTCCAAATAGCTTTAATTTTTCTTATATACCTACATAGCATATTAGATCACAACTACTAACTAATTAATAATTATTTTCATGGTAACGCAGATTAATTTTCATATTTTATATAGAACTAGCTGGTATTCTAATAATAATAATAATGAAAGGGAATGTGTATTCTCTGCGGATAAATTTGTAGGGGATAATCAATAAACAGAATTTTCAGTTAATCGCAAAAAAATAACATGTCTGATATTTAATCAGAATCGCGATCAAATATGGATTTATTGGACATCAAAGTATTAAACGGGAATTAAGTTTCTTTCATCCAGGCATTTTTGTTTATTAACGTTTTATATCAAAGAGCATCATAACATGCAATTATAGAGATACGCATCTTCAGTCCATAAACGTTACAACATCTTCCCGAGGAGTAATAGGGAATGCAACTTATCTCACGGGACATCTGCCGATTAAATTGATTGATACTGCATCATAACCATATCTGCGATGCCATTTACGTTCTGCAGAGGTTTTCCTATAGTTCGCTGTTTAAACGAAACAAATTTATTTTCATTTTATTCAAAGATATTAATTGTGTAACAAAAAAATTGCTACAGAAAATTATTATAGAAAAAAAATCATTGTGCATTGTGCGAATGATTCTTTCCGTCAACTCTGATATCTTTATCCTACTTTATATGTTATTTTTATTTTTTATTATAAATTTTTATTTTTATTGTAAATATTGCACTAAAACTCAGTTCCTGTTATTGTTTTCTGTTGAGGTTATTCGATGTGTAAACAGAGAAAACTCGTGGATAAATTGCAAGGCAGAAAATATATTTAAATAGAAACGTAATTATAAGCAAGAATACTGTCTTCGTCGCAGTCTTTTGTCTACACGCTGTCGATGGCTTCAGCGCCTGAGGAAACAAAAAAGATGTAAAGTTTTCTTAAAGTGATGACCACTTCAACATTTTCGAAATTTAAAGTTTTAAGAAAGTTGGTAGGGAAATTTGTACAGAATCTTTTATGTTATTTTCAATAGAAATCATTTATATGATTAATTCTTAAAGACAGAAATCGTGCGAACAGCAAACGATATGTCAATGATAATTACAATGATAATGACAATTGAATCACAATAATTATTGATCCATTTTTCCAATAATTTTTTTAATTAAGTCATGGAAACACATCTAACCTCGATAGCAAATTTTATCGTCAATCTACTGAATTGTATACTTCATATTTATGCTATAATAGGTGAGTTAGGTAATGTGTTAATATACAGGGTGGTTGGTAACTGGTAGTAGTTTTTATTTTTTTTAATTTTTCCATCGAGACAATGATCTACAGTGAGATCCGTTATAACGTACCGCACGCGTACCGAACGAAAATTCAAAGTCGATTTTCTCGAAAACAAAGCCTCAAACGAAAAATTGTTGATCTATTGTCACGTCCCGCGCTGCGTACACGCCATAACGTAGACTAAAACTACCAGTAGCGCGAGTGAACGTTTCAATTTGAGATTCAAATAAAATTTAACAATTTGTATAGAAACCAAATTCGAGCCTCACAACCCCCACGGAATAACCCGCCACATGACGACCCCTCCACGGTAGATATAATCATAAATAAGCGTAGCGACATAGGAGATAGAGACATAATTCCTTTGTTCAGAGTAGTTAATTCCTCAGTTCTGTGCGATTAGTTCCTCAGTTCTTGGTGATTAATTCCTTGGTTCTTGGCGATCAGTTCCCCAATTCTTGGCAAGTAATTTCTTTGTTCATAGCGATTAGTTCTCAATTCCTTCAGCTCTTAATTTCTCAGTTCCTTTGCTTTTCAATTCTTTAGTGCCTTAGTTTTAGCTCTTAGTTCCTTTAGCTCTTAGTTTTGCTCTTAGTTCTTAAGTTCTTTAGTCCTTTAGTTCTTTAGCTTTTAGTTCTTTGTTTCATTAGTTCCCAGTTCTTGTCAGTTTTGTTAATCGACGTGTTTGTATTTGTCAATTTGTAAATTATTGAAAATCAATTAAATCAAAGTCTTGTAATTAATAAGAGTGTAAACGCATTGCGAACGATTGTAACTTCGAGTATTCGAAATCTCAACGACAATTCTGTCAATACCCAAATTAGAATTAGAATAAACATTTGTTGTGGAAAACATTTGTCTAACAATATAATAGGATTAAGCGAACATTTATTTTCACCAACTTTGATCCTCTCCCGTGCCAGTACTCGTGCGCGTAGCAGGTTAGCCGAAACGTGGAGTTTAATTGCCAATCGTATTAAACATCAGACAACGCTACCATTTAATCTAAATTCAAAAATTAACGGCAACACAACCAAAACAACTCAAACAAAAACGTAACACTATATTTTCGACTTCTTTTTTCGCGTAGAATCACCTCCTTTCTGCTTGTACCACCAGTTACCAACCACCCTGTATGTCTCGAAACGATGCCAGATATCAACCCACGATTTTTTAATAAAATGGAATAGAAGCCGGGTAATTAATTTTTATCAGATAAACTGCCAGATGAGTAAACCCTGCGTTCAAATTTCTTTAAGTAAAGAGACATTTTTTGTTTTATTATTTATACGGCTATTGTCGCATTTAGTACCATTTGTTTGAAATATTTTGTTATTCTATATAATTAAGCAACTATGATGGCGACTACTCTCTGTAAAAATAAATATGTTCTGCATTCAGAACTATTTTATTAAATGTTCAGAATAACGTGACACGTTGAATATGTACAAATAGTATGAATAGACACATTACGTCATTTAATAATACCATTTGAGAAAAAAATGAACGGTACGTGTGGTTAGTACAAAATTGTTTATTACAGCAAGACTTTCATCTCTCATGACACGTTAGAATGAATTTGTTACACAACCTAATATAATCACGTTAAAATGTAATTTTAATCTCAACTTAGGTCTTCCTGTGTTTAATCGCATCAAAAGCAAATAACGTTTAATTTCAACATTCGTTTCGACATTCTTCACTCCACTAGCCAAACTAATATCTTGAACAATTACCTCCTACAACCATTAACGAGCAAAAATAAAACAAGGGAGATTAGATTTAGCAAGAAACAATCGGTTGAAATTGATCGAACATCCGGTACGACGTGTACAACTTTTGCTTGTTATCCTGAAAGCCCGACGCGCATGGATCCTTATCGAATGATCGCGATAGTGCGAGAGCAGCAGCGCGTCAATGTTCGTATGCGTATCGTCAATCTCCTTGGCAGGTAAGCCAGCCAGACTAAGTGCGTTGTCGTTGCGTAATCGACATTTACGAAGCCTGTGACGATATATCTTCGGTTCTATACAACATTCATTAACGTCCGTACGCCCCTATGTACTTAAACCAGTCCATTCGCCGTTACGAGATTTACACAATTTACATGCGATCGAATTTCACGTTTGCGATCAGGATGAGTCGCCTCGGGTATCCTGGTGATCCATTTGGAAACACTCGTCGCTGGAACCTATTCGATTTTCAGATTGACTTTTACCATCGAGTCAAGAATAGATACGGTTAATTGATACAGAATGAAAGATGCTATCGTGTATTTGTTTATTTAACTAATTATTAGGCATCAAATAATGTACGTGGGATAGTAGAAGGATGAAACATTTGCAGGGAACATCTTACAACTATGTAAAATAGTTTTACTTTCGAATCTTCTTCCCGTAACCTTTAACAAATTTCATTGATTGATTACTAACATTGCAACAACACGATTAACCGACGTGGTCTCAAGTTAGAAAATTGTTAAAACCTCTTAACTCAGGAATGTATCGTTTTAAACCTTTTTCAGAGTTTAACGAAAGATATCGTTGGATATACTCATTTATTTAATCCCTTCACATCAGATGATATCTATTTTTTTCATAGAAGAATAAAGGATATTCCCAAGGAAAATTCGATAATCCTGTAATTTGATTAATTTTATTTTTGAGTTTTTCCATAGAAAATGTTATCGGTTCCTGAATTTGTTTTACGGACGAGTAATCACAAGTACAGTGTCAGATTAGCAAACTCAGCATACGGTTTTTAGTTCAGAGATACTTCCTTTCAGTATGAATTACATACTTCTTCTTTTCAATGTGTATATACTCGCGCAATTTACATCTTAATTTCTTTGGTGCAAATTTTATGTTTTAGTCGTTGATAGTGCAAGTATTGGCTATTAATTCTGTAATTTATTAGACAAGTTTCGACACAAGTTAGATAGTATTTACATACGTGCAAATTCTTTTTCGCTATGTGTCAAGGTATTGATCAAAAAGCCATAAATAAACGGTAAATAGGTTTATTTAAATGACATTGGCGAGATTCCTTCTCAAAAGTGATTTTAAGGAATTGGAATTTATTAAAAGATTGATGGATTTTTAATAAAACAAATACCCAAGTACATGTTAATAAGCTCTAAATTATATATTGTGTGAATATGTAGATGTAAACGTAACATGATTTATATATCTATTTATTCATTTATTTATTTCATTCTATCTATCTTTCTTTTTTCTATTCCTATACTAGACGATTAAATTGTTTTATTTACTTCAACGTATTCTTATTTTATAATTTTCAATTTTACTACTAACTACTCAGTGCATTTTCAACACTCTTAATTCAAGTTACGTTGTACAGTCGATAAACTGCGTAAAAAGAAAAAGTAGTTTCTATATTTATCATAATAGAACAAAATACAAGTAAAGTAAATATGTGTTATAATATTTAAAAAGAGAAATAAATCTCTATTTAGATTCAATGGCATTAATACAAATATGAATTTACAGAAACATCTGTGTTTCGCGTATAATATATAGAATTCGTAAGAAAATATTTTTTTTATAAAATTCTGTTGATTATTATTATCAGGTGTGTAGATTTTTCTATAGCTTTATTAATATGCAAGAAAAAGTGATATACACTTTTTACGTAAAATAGAAATATAACGGTGGAACGTTGGAAAATGTAAAAAATCTCTAAAGTTTGAAAAAGAAGCAGAAAAAAATAAAAATTTTACATGAAAGCCAAATAATTCTCTGAACTCGTAACGATTAAAACCGATATGAGTAAAAGAAAAATATTTGTATTCTCAAAGTGTATCGTCTAAACGATCTCTCCAATCATACATTACTTTATTTTTATCTTACGAAAGAAAATTTGCTACATAATTTACAAAACACTTCTCCATTTGTAGAATTCATTAAAGTTAGAACAATTATCAAATTACTAATTCGTTGGTTGCTTTTTTCAAGCCCAGAAAATTGAAATAACTTCAAACAATTATCAATATCCATCGATTTCCCATGATATTCATTGCATAATCGCAATTAATATTTGATCTAGGTGACGTAATCAAAGGCGCCTTCTCTTGTTTCAGGCTGCGGAGGGTTTTGTCTTCGTGGTGGGCTGTGATCGTGGAAGAATTCTTTATGTATCCGAGTCTGTTTTGCAGACACTCAATTATTCTCAGGTATCCAGTCTCTGTTTCTTTCGATGCACTGGTAATAAAACACGAGTAATAAAATAAATTTCTTCGAGCGTTATATTTAAAATAGAAATAGTATACCCAGTAATAAAATAAATCTATTCTCTGTGATCTGTAAATTGTGCAATATAATACTGTCCGTAACGTATATGATGTCTAACATATATGTTCTCTCATTATTCGCGACAATTAGAAAGAATTTACAATTGTAATTTTATCCACGTTATTTTTCTTATAAAAATTAAATTCCTGAGCGGCTCCAAATCCTTACTGGCCCACCAGGAATTTTTCCAAACTATCTGTATTCTATAACAAGGCTATCTTTGTTTAAAATACGATTCCAACAAATTTCACAGTGAAGTTAACGTATTTGAAAAGTTAATTAAAATCAGAACACAAATAGGATTGATGATAGTAAGAATGTTGGAAAATTACTTTAAAAGCAAAATAGGAATTACTTTAAAAGTAAACCAAGGAAGTCAGAAAATGTTAACTTAGTCTACAGATTGAAATAACATGATTGCGGAAATATAATCTCTTTCTTCTCATTTATTTGAATATTTTCGCAAAATATTTACATTTATACACATAGTGCTATAAAATGGTTATTATTACTTCATATTTATATTATTAACATATACAGGGTGGTTGGTAACTGGTGGTACAAGCGGAAAGAGGGTGATTCTACGCGAAAAAAGAAGTCGAAAATATAAAGTAAAAATTTTTCGTTTGAGGCTTTGTTTTCGAGAAAATCGACTTTGAATTTTCGCTCGGTACGCGTGCACCTTATCGCGTCTCGTTATAACGGATCTCATTCTAGATCGTTGTCTCGATGGAAAAATTAAAAAAAAAATTTTTTTTTAATTTTTATTCTATATTTTCGACTTCTTTTTTCGCGTAGAATCATCCCCTTTCCGCTTGTACCACCAGTTACCAATCACCCTGTATAATAAGTATATAATAAGTTATACTATATTGCGCAACTACAGTGTACGAAATGTATCATGTACATGTCGGGTAACATTGAAAGTAAATAGAAAAACATCTAGAAGCCTGCTAAATTTAAAATCTCACTAAGCTTTATAAAAACGTATCAAAATAAATGATTTTTCCTTATTACATTATTTTATTATACAAATGCTTGTAAAATTTGATTGAAAAATATTCTGTAGAAAAATTGTTTGCGTTTACATGTACAAGATGTAATACCTTTTTTATATAGATAGTCCTTTTATAGGATATACAAACAGTTTTGTGAATGATTATATGTCCACAGTTTCCTAAACAAAATCAATTGCAATTCTTTTCTTCCTTTTACCTGAACCTTGGGGATGAAACAATCAGTAAAATGTACAGTTTGATACCATGAAAATTTTTAATATAGAAAGATTGTATATTATAGAAATGAATTTTTTATGTCCGCACAGGGTGACCTGTTGGGTCAAAGTTGGTTCGATATCCTGCATCCAAAAGATGTTGCCAAGGTAAAGGAGCAGTTGTCCTCTTCGGATCTTAGTCCACGCGAACGATTAATAGATGCCAAAAGTACGTATCAATGTAACACGATTTGTCTGATGTCTACGTGTTAACACGTGTTGACTGTTAAATAATCTCTTGACTTTATTTTAAAATCCTCCGTATTTATATCCAGTAAAAATTACTTATTATAACTTGTATCATATATTTGAAAAGTATTTTCTCACGTAGAATTTGGATAATTTAATCGAGAGAAATTTACAATAGTGATATAAATTAATAACACATATCTTCTTAACCTGCCAGTATTTAAAAATACAAAGTTTCTTAAGATAATAGCGTGCCGTTTAATAATGTTAAAAGGTAAAAATTATTAGGTAGAATAATCCAAGAGATGCTGTTAGTATCTTTATTGTAAGAGCAATTTAATAATACCTTGCTTGATGCGTTTATAATTTTATGGTAGGTTTAACAGCTTAATCATACACTTCTTTTAAACGCTCCTTTTAGTTTAACGTTTCCAATAAATTGATAGATCACGACTTCTAACGCGCTTGCTATTATTTATAACGATCCATTGTTGCAATTCTCCATAAACAAAAGTACAAAAGTTAAAATGGTCTCATTATTATCAGTAATATCTCACTAAAATTTTATTAAGCTTTTGCCGAGCTTTGATCGAATCAAGTGAAACAAGTAGCAAATACCTGAAATGCGTTGTTAAATCTTCCATTTATGACGTTTACAATCTGCAATCGATGATCAACACCACTTATTCTGCTATAGAACAATTACCAATCCGGCGAACTCAATTTACACATTTTTATCGTGGTCATTAAATTCATGAAAAAGAAGCTGAAAGTGTAGAAAATCTATTTCAAACAATTCATTGTTGAAAAACCAAAATATTTTAAAAGAATATCATGGAGCTCAGCAATAAATGGCAAAAATACATTATTCGATAAAGTGTTAATTTTAGGAAAATATCATTGATATGAGCTGCTTAAAAAAGTCTACTGATCCGTTCGATAAATTATAGAATACAGGAAACTAACGACGTTACAAACATTATCTTTTGAAATAGAATCTTAGTTGCCAATGTTTCTGTAAATATGCAAAACTGGACAAGATAAACGCACACATAAAAATATAGTATTATATTGGTATTAGCATTTATTGCACCATCCGTACATTTCAATGTTCTCGGATAATACATCAAATACAAAAATATATAAAATACGTAGAAGATAGGACAAATTTATTCAAATTTCACTGCTTTATTAACGTTTGTAAAAATGCAAATTTACGTAAATATTTTCGGTCTATTAATTCACACATTCACGTTATACATAACAATTTGTGTATTTTTAATATTCATATACTCATATGATTAATATAGTAGATTTCTTTTTATTAGAACGAAATCTTAATTAGTATCCATAAATGAACTCATGATGATTAGATCAAATTATTTGAACGTAAACTCCTATCATAAACGAAAGATTATACGTGATGATGAGAATCAATGAACTACTATTATCTACATTGCTTATGCCCCGATTAATTCAGATAAATGAAGTTCTTCTATGGTAAAGTTGACAAATGTACAAAAAGTCTAATTGGTCAATTTTAGTCTGTATGAGGCTCACATTGCTTACAGGTTTTCCTTAAATCGCTACAAAACTTCCAATCAACTCGATATATTACTCAGAAACATTTTAGAGAAATAAGAAGCATCCGATCAACTCGATATATTACTCAGAAACATTTTAGAGAAACAAGAAGCATCCGATCAACTCGATATATTACTCAGAAACGTTTTAGAGAAACAAGAAGCATCCGATCAACTCGATATATTACTCAGAAACGTTTTAGAGAAACAAGAAGCATCCGATCAACTCGATATATTACTCAGAAACGTTTTAGAGAAACAAGAAGCATCCGATCAGCTCGATATATTATTCAGAAACGTTTTAGAGAAACAAGAAGCATCCGATCAACTCGATATATTACTCAGAAACGTTTTAGAGAAACAAGAAGCATCCGATCAACTCGATATATTACTCAGAAACATTTTAGAGAAACAGGAAGCACGTTGAAGGCGAGAAAGTAATGCTTCTTCAAAAACATCACAATCCTGACGAAATGGCTTTTATCAGTCAGCTACATGCGTCGACTTTCCCTTCACGAATCCATTAATTATGACACCTTTCGACATTCCGTCGGTCGGTTCCAGGACCGTTAAGAACTTGTTGCTCGTCAGTACGAGTTACATTCTGATAAATGTCAGTCGTTCGGCCTGTCGATAAACATCTTCGAATTAGCGCCGCGAGATAAGCGGCTTACGAAAGAAACTCGTTTAAAGGAGAGAAAAGCGGTACTGCTTATGCGCGGCCAGGATCTTGAGGATGTTACGTGCTGGTACGATTTACGCGCGGAGGACTTCGAGACGAGGTCTCACGGTCGTTAATCATCGATGCTTGTTGCAAAGGAATTAATAAACCGGGGATTGAGCTGGAAAATGGTCGGCATCGCGCATTCGCTGACACTTTTGATGGCTAATTGATCAAGTGTCGAAGCGTCATTATAACGGTAACACCGTAAGAATGCCGGTAATTGCAAGATCTGTATGCAAATGACAGGCGAGTATCTGCCATCCATTGCGTTTCGAATAAAGATTCGAATAAAGTAATTGGTCGAAATTATGTATATATATATGTGTGTACGTGTGACTTGGTTTTGCAATGTTCTTGCTTATAGTAACATGGCTTTGATTATTGAAGAATAAAATAACGTGAGAAATTTATACAAAACCGAATACTGAAAATTCTAAGTTTGTAACGTTTTAATTTATGAGAAAATTCTGTAATCGTATTTATTAAATTCCTTCATAATAAACATAAGATAACAAAAATGGAATTCATGAGATCAAACATAGTAAATCAAATTAACGATAAGATCAAATTTCTTCTTCTTTCGATTTCGGTCCATGAACTGCGTAAATTCTCAAAAATTCCCTACACGTTAGTCCATTTATCGCATCTTATACACTACCTCATATGCAATTGTCATTTATATATTTCTTGTTATATGTATAAATACTATATATTTCTCGTAACAGTATGTGTAGGTAAGCAAAAGTGATTTTCATTGTTATTTCGCTTAGATTCTTTTGCTTTAATTTTTCTATTCATCAACTTTTGTCTTTTACTGTTATTGCTAGAGAATTATACATTAATTATATTATAATTTATGGACAATGGAGTTCTAAAGAAAATCTTTCACATGCCCTTTTTGCCCTGTATAATTGTGTCGCAGAGTGTACGAACATAATTTCCTGCTTACAATTAAATACCAAGGCGGATATGAGCGGTAACAACTTTTTCAATATAATATAAATAGAGAGCGATAATATACTTTTCGCCAAAAAGATAATCCAGGTGTGCTATCTTTAATTTCTCAATGACGCGTGTAAAGTTTCTGGTTTGTAACGTACAATATCAAAACATTATGAGCTCAGGATATGCGGCTTACTGGAAATAAGTCACAATGTCGTAGATGTTTGTATACAACAAAGAAAAACTGTTCCATACTGTAGTATCGTAAACTATTATAATTATTTTATTTACAACAAATGGATTAAACGGATATCGATTAAACAGTAAACGATGGTTATTTAACATGAACTAATCACGACAACATATTATAATTAAGACAACCAGATAATTAATTAGTAACTCTCGTCACCACGAATTCAACTCTTTCTCAAGAACGCTAGCAACACTATCTCGACAACGCCATTCGCACTCTCTGGCTTCTCAACTCATACTGCTGTTAATTCGTTTATGTCCCTTAGCAACCCCTTATCTTTTGTCTTAGCCTCATATCTTTTGTCTCAGTCCCACCACGCACATGCTCAGCAACCGCTTGTTTATAATTCGCGCGACACCCTCCAGGCCCCTCGTCAACGATACTACAATACTAAGGTCGAAACGATAGCACACTCTGCAAATATGTTTAGAAATTGCTCAGTAGTTCGTAATCTATCAGCGAGTAAAGATTACAGTACAATATTACATAAATTTGTAACTATGGGACGCGGAAAAAAATTAAGCGAGTCTGAAAAGAAGCAAATTCTTGAACTAAAACAGCAACGGTTATCAGTAGCGAAAATATCGAAAGTAATAAGAAGAAGTCGTAGAGTAATACACAATTTCTTAAAAAACGTTGAAGATTATGGCAAAAAGAAAAGTACTGGTCGGCCGTCATCGTTATCCGATCGTGATAAGCGAGCAATTTTGCGTGTAGCTTCCAACTCACGGTTAACAACGAAGCAAATAATGGAGAAATCTAATGTTAGTGCCAGTGTTTCAAGCGTTCGTCGAGTTCTACTATCCTGCAAAAATATTGAGAGGCTGAAATTGAAAAAGAAACCTTCGTTAACAACGAAACACAAAGTAGAACGTTTACGCATTGCAAAAGAAAGAGTGCATTGGAAAAAGAAATGGAGAAAGGTACTATTTTCAGACGAAAAAAGATTAAACTTGGATGGTCCTGGTGGGTTCTAATATTATTTTCATGACATTTAAAAAGAGACAATGTCAGCAATTCGACGACAAGTGGGAGGAGACAGAATGATGGTTTGGACCGGCATCGGTTACTTCGGCAAGACAAGTATCAAGTTTATCGATGGGAGAATGAATAGTGTCCGATACATAAATTTAATCAAAGAACGAATAAATAATCATGCAGAACGCATTTCTGGACCTGATTACATCTTTCAACAAGATAATGCATCTGTACACACATCAAGATTGATACAATCATATTTTAATGAAAATAATATATCTATTTTGCTGTGGCCTGCACGCTCCACGGACCTTAATATTATTGAAAATTGCTGGATAGAACTTGTTCACGGCGTTATACGCGAATGGAAAGCAGTATCAACAAGAATTTAAAAAATGCAATTGTACGCGAATGGGACACGTTAAGTCAAAATTATATCCAGAAACTATATAAATCGATACCAAATCGTACAATAGAAATAATAGAAAATAAAGGGGGATGTACACATTATTAAACAAGTATATATGTTTGATAAGTAATTATTGTTAGTTACAATTTAATGTGGATTATTTTCTTATTGTGCATGTGCTATCATTTCGTTCTTAAAATAAAACGATTTTTGTTTATTACGCGCTAAACCTCATAATATTCTTAATTATTTTCAACGAACCGCATATTCTAAGCTCATAATGTTTTCATATTATATGTTACAAACGAAAAACTTTACACACGTCATTGAGAAATGCACACCTGGGCTATCTTTTTGACGAAGAGTTTAACTTACCTATTGATTGATATAATATCTACACTTTCGGGAACCATAGAAAATAAGATCAGTACATTCGAAAACGCAAGAATCTTCATAATTTACTACAGTTTACGTACGTTTACTACAATTACGTGTTTTGTAATTTTCTGTTGGCAATACTTCGATATGCTGCAAAGTAATTGCAAAATGATCGCTAGTTGTTTTGAATTAGTCATGAAGATGAGCATGACATACAGTTCCAATTTATCAATTAAAACTTCATGAATGTAGGAAAATGGTATAGTGCTAGTAGATTTGGTAACGGTATGATTGTTACAATATCGTTTGATGCTCCGTCAATCTGTTTACGCAATCACTATTCGTCACTAACTAACTTCCTTACAACGGTTCTTTTTTAAATACGCCGACAACACTCCATGACAACGCTGATGTCACGTAAACTTAAGACTTAGATGATAAAAACAAGAAGGTTGAGCCGTAACACAACTATTAACTGTCTTTTTATCAAACTTTGTTATGAATTCAGTAATCACAATTGAATATACACTGGAATTGACACGTATAAATCACAGTTCACTCCAACAACTTTATATAGAACCTAGTTACACTGATGCGTATGTATAAATTAAGTACGCGACTGGTCTAAGGGTACAAACTCGGCAAAAAGACTATTGACTATTCTAAAGATAGAGAATAAGTAAAGTTTAGTGACGATGTTGCGGCGGAGGAAAGCTAGTGATGGATGTGTCTAAGGACACGAGATGAGCTGATTCGTTAAGGACAATTTTGACTAGGAAAGTGAGGGCAATAGACATTGCTTTTGATTGGGTAATGAGAAGTTTGGTGGACTAGGAAGGGTCTTAGCAGCCCTCGAGAGAAAGTTGCTAACGGAAGATAACCAAGTTCCCGTACCTTCCCGTGGTAACAAATGTGAAGGACACTTGAAATAAAAGATCCTTGTTTGGTCTGAAAGACCTTAACCCCTTAACCTACGATTTACGTTCGAGAATTTTGGGCCGAAAACGTAAACAAGCTATTATATATTATATTATACAGGGCGGTTGGTAACTGGTGGTACAAGCGGAAAGGATGTGATTCTACGCGAAAAAACAAGTCGAAAATATAGGATACAAATTTTTCGTTTGAGGCTTTGTTTTTGAGAAAATCGACTTTGAATTTTCGCTCGGCATAACGTCTCGTTATAACGGATCTCACTGTAGATCGTTGTCTCGATGGAAAAATTAAAAAAAAAATTAAAAATAATGTTTATTCTATATTTTCGACTTATTTATATTTTTTTATATAAATATTTTTAATTTTTCCATCGAGACAACGATCTACCGTGAGATCCGTTATAACGAGACGTGATAAAGCGCACGCGTACCGAGCAAAAATTCAAAGTCGATTTTCTCGAAAACAAAGCCTCAAACGAAAAATTTTGATTCTATATTTTCGACTTCTTTTTTCGCGTAGAATCACCCCCCTTTCCGCTTGTACCACCAGTTACCAACCACCCTGTATAATACTCAAGCACGGGCGTCAACAATATAGATATTTAGACAGTCATGATACTTTTATGACTGTGAATTCCACACTATATTATATGTTGTTCTGTATCGTATCGGCAAAAGCTTTTCTGCTTCTGTATGGATATTATCTACTTTATAAACGTTTTCATTTAAATATGTACAGAGGTTTATGTGTAGGGGATGGTTGGTCGGTGAGGTTTAATGACGAGATAGTTCGTTGTTGAAACCGTCGAGTATATTTCAAATAATTAAATAAATTAATATACAGACAATATTCGCTGAGACGCCCGTACTAACGGATTCGTTAAGACAGTGTATAAGTCGCAAAATAAGGTCGCTAATGACTCGTTAATTAGATCGCTGATAATTCATTGATAACTGAACTCTTTTCGGTTGCGTCCGTTTATTTATACTGGTCGGGGCAGAGCCGGAAAATTCGAGTTTGCCCGGAGTTTATTTATTATTACATTATGTATATCCTAACGATATTGATACTGCGAAGCAAAACAACAACATGATTTGAATTGTCCTCCAACTCGTGTGCCGCTACATATGTATACTTATGTGTGATAGATGGACATTTATTTAATAATAAATTTCAGTATCAGAATTTTTAATCAAATTTGAATTAAACTCAAGAATTAAGTTCTAATGTAGCATAAATTTAAAAAGTTTAGAAATTTTACAAGTGTTCTAATAATAAAAAGAAATATTTCTATATAAAACTAGATACATCATTTAAAAAGCAATGTATATGTATTTTTTGAAAGAATTATTATTTGATACATAGCAATGGTGTGCCAGTATAATGTCTTCACATCAAAGAACATCTCACATTTTTGTAATTTGTAGGAAAATTAGGTAGAACATAGCAATAGAATATAGTAATGAAAAGAATTAAAGTTTAAACAATAATAAATAATAATTAACACGCACATTAAAACAAAACATACTAATACAAAACTAAAGTTATATTCGCAGAATTTTACATGATGAGCGTTGTAAGCTTAAAATTTGGAAACACTATAGACAGCCCCCCCCCCCAACACCAACCCACCTAAGCCACATCTTTCGGCCTTTCGGGTGTGGATTAATATGCATTTACCTATCGACTTAATATTTGCTTATATGAATCACGTCTTCGAACTTTACATTTCTTCCTTTTGTCAAGGTCGATTTAGCTACAAGTATGCGACACGCATCATGCACACGTAACATTTCCCCCTCGGGAAATTATGCAAAGAACTTGATATTTGCACGCGTCAATACTGTCGCGAATAGAAAAAGGAAACGAAAGCAGCTTTATATTTTTGAAAACGGATTTTATCATTCTCTGTAACACAGTCATCGAAATTTTGATATGATTATATTCAAAAATATAATGTTTCACAGAATTTAAATAAAATACTAACGTGTTCGTTATCGCATCTTCGTTTAAATAGAATTATTTCTTTCTTCATACAGTCTTCTTTAATTTCTTTTGTACGTTTTGCTCGTAAAAACAGGTATATGTTTTCCTTCGTGAAATTGACTAAACTGAAGAGAATGTGGAAATCTGTTTTTGAGTAACTTGAAAACACGAATGCAATAAAATTATTTGGAAAGATAAAATCATTACCTGACAAAATTTTAATTGAGCGAGACACGAAGTAAATACCTAAATCGCTAATTTTAACTCTTTGGCAGGATGATAAAATAACGAAGAATTCAGAATGAACGATATAGAAAATAATTATTTCTCTGCCAGTCAAAATTTCTTAATTTCTAAGATCGGATACGATAAGCGCGCATCTTCGGTTTCTTATAGAAAATAAATATTAGTATTCGCGTGATGCGTAATTACATTTGAAATGTGAAATTGTATAATGCTATGTTTCACGATTGCCTTTTTCTATCTTTCTCAAACTATTTTCTAAACTTGCCTTTTGAACAAAGTACAATATTGGACAAATGAATTAGCATTAAAGAATAATATATTCAAGTTTGTTTAACATTGTTTTAGCGATGTTACCGGTGAAAACTGATGTGCCTCAGGGTGTATCAAGATTATGTCCTGGTGCACGAAGATCTTTTTTCTGTAGAATGAAACGAAAAGTCGAAGGGGTTCGTTGCAGTGAATTACAAGTGAAAGAGGAGACTGATACTGCTGGCGGATGTCATCGACGAAAAAAGCAACAAAATGTCGGTAAGTATTTATGCATTATAAGGCGCTGTAAGATAATTACATTACAATTACTAAATGTATATTCTTTTTTTGCAATTAATCAGGAATATATCGGGGGACTTGTGCAAAATTTACTTTGTCCTTCATCAAAGTAAAATAATAATTATACGTGCCAACTTATTTCTCACACTTCAATCCAATTTTATACTACATTGTATATTTACTTTATTTTATTTTTATTTATAAACATAGTAAGGTATGTTTCTATTTACATGTACATATATTTATACACTCGAAATTGATAATACTGGAAGTAAAAGATACCACCACAACAATTTTGAAAAACCTATTCGCACAGAATTATATACATATACTTTTAGTAATTTTAACAAGAGGATATTTTATTCTTTTACATAAAAAAGAATGAAATATAAATAAAAGCATAACTGTTAAAGATATGTATTGCTGTGAAAGAATGTTAAAAACATATCAGTGAAATATGTACAGTATCGCTAGTCCTTTGTCATCAGTCCTCAAGATCTTACGACTTGAATATTTGCCGCGTGACTTATCAAAGGCGAAAAGTAGACACTACTTCAAAGACGGGTAAAAGAGTCGCTTTACATACCTTCTCCTTTCATTCTTTCTCACTGCTTTATATTTTTAGCCATATACAAATATGTGTTCTACTTTTCAACATTAAGAAATTATGAATTATGTAAAATAAATTAGAAGTGTAATAAGTGTAATAGACAGGAAAACAGAAAGAATCCTTAAAGAAAGCATAAGGTATTTTCATATAAATGCTGTTTCTTTAACTATTTGTGTTCTTCTATTTCTTTACCTAAAATATTTATAAATACATATTATTCGTGTTCTTTGTACAATTTTTCAAGAAATGTATTTTATTATACAATCTTTATTATACAATCTTTATTATACAATCTACAGTGAATACAAATTTTCCATATATCCCATAATCCCACATACAAGATCATAAACTCTATATATTCTATGATAAAAATTGTTTCTTTCTGTCAGTTGTAGCAGAGTAGAAGTAAGATTATATAATTATAGCTAAGTGAATTGATCATAATTTTAAATATTTAAGAATTTCTATCATATTATTGTTGTTTGCAAGGCAGGTCTTCTGTTTTTCGTATTCTGATTTAACACTAGTTAAAAGTGATACGAGCATCCATATTATTATGATTAATACTAAAAATAGAAGTTTTGTCTTAGAATTTAACAGTTGTTGCGATATCTCTTGTCAAGTTTTAGTTTTACATAATACCTTAATTTACTACTCATCATTAGTTGACCGTGCACATCTATTTTCATTTTTAAAACAGGCTTTTTAATTGCCGAGTGACTTTACTTTTGAAATACATCTACAATTAAAATTAAAAAGGCTGATTTCATTAAATACCATAAACTAGTTTTGCTGTAAACAATTAGATGCCACTAACCATTTGCATACAAACAACTAAAACTCAAGTCTGTCAAAGTAATTATTTATAACTATAGCTAATTCTTTGTTATGCCGTAAAAATGATAACAAAGGTATGTTTTAGACTACAAATTGAAAAAAGAAATCGTAGAATTACAATAAATAAATAGTTGGTTCATGTTCGTATAAACTTTCAGGCCATTTTCTCAAAGATGTTATAATGAATGAGGAAGCTATTTGAATAAATACAATCGTAGGAAGATTGACTGAAGGATGTCGTCGTTTTAATGATTCAAATAAACTATCGCGCTATCACTGTCCACTCTCCGCGACTTCTGTTTCTTTGAATTTGAGGTGTAAGTGTTGTCCGTGTTGATTGTAACTGCTGGCTGTAGATATCGCTGCTGGGGTACTGCAATTTTTCTTCCAATTTAGATGCGTGGAAGAAAAATAGGACACGGGCGCCGGGATTCGAACCTGAGTCCCGAACGTTCGTAACCTAAGGCGCTAACCACTGTGTTTTTTTTTTAAATAATGTTTATTACACCAAGATACATTTTAATACATTTGGGTATTCACAATGAACTATGAACTTTTAATAAGATGTGTTAGGCAAAGGTACCGATACGCGACGGTACGACGTAGCCATACTATGTTATGTGTCGGCGTTTTACATTTTTTGTATTTTAATATAATCTTTGGATTTAAGCCGCTGGGGAGCGGAGCTTTTATGTGATTTTGTTTTTGGTTGTTTTTTCTGTCCTAAAAACTTGGTCGCAAAACAAGACGCTTCGGTAGTCTACTTTTTGGATGCTGTGTAACTTTGTGGAGGGGTGGGATGAGAGGGAGGGGGAGGGGAAGGGGGATGTTAAATAGGTTTATTTACATAATTTACAATATTTACACCTGTGTTATACGGTGGCAGAATTGAGTTCTGTCGGTTTAATGGTTTTCTCTCTTATTTTATTATGGATTCGGTATCCACCAATATCTTTTTGTGTTTTTTCTGTGCTTGTCTTTAGTGTCTTTCAGAGGGAGGGCCATGTTGTATCTCCACCTAGTGTCTGCGGTCTGCCCATTTAAGTTTTCTTCGTAGAGTATAGTTTTGGTCCCTATTTTTCTTTTTATGTGATAGATTATTGTGATATTATTTTGGTCTTGGAGGTAGTTTTTTTCGTCTAGGTATAGGAAAGCTTCTGGGGGGATGAAGCCTGTTGTCAATGTGTTTTTGTAATATGCGTCGTTTGGAAATAAGCAACTGAAGATTAAGCTGTTTTCTTTTATCTTTGCAGCTTGCGCGAAGTGGTTTCTTATTAGTTTTAAGATGTGACTGTCTATGCGGTGAATGTTGGCTAGGTCGTAGATTATTTTGTTTTTTACATATTTTTTGAAGCCGCTGTGTTCGGATCTGTAAGTACTCAAGCAAGCTCTGATGCATTTTCTTTCGAATATGCGAATTTTTTCCATTTGGGAGGCTGATATGTTGTACCAGATTGGGCAGCCGTAGGTTATGATCGGTCTGATTAGTGCTTGGTAGCACAGTATCTTTACTTTGCTGTTGAGATGTTTGGAGTAGAATAGTTTTTTTATTTTCCAGAATGCTTTATTGGCCTTAGCAAGTTGAATTTCGGTGTGCTGCTTAAAGTTTAATTTGTAGTCTATATTTACTCCTAGGTATTTTACGCAGTTTTTGTGTGGTATGAGTGCCCCTTTGTTTGTTTTTTCTCTTAGTTGGAATTTTTTGCAGCATTCTCTTTCTATTGGGCCGATTTCACTTGACTTGTGTCTAAACAGTATGGTTTCGCATTTGCTTGTGTTGATTTTTAGTTTCCATGTTCTTGGAATTCCGTTTTTATTGTTTTGCTTTTGTGGCCTGTTACGTAGATGATTAGGTCATATACGAAGGCTATGGAGCGTTTATAGGTGGATGTATTGAGATTAAAGAGATTTAGTAAGTCACTATTGTAAATACTGAAAAGTAACGGAGAATTTACTGTACCTTGTTGCAGACTGTTTTTTATGGAGAATTCTTTGCTCGATGTGTGTGAACCTTCGGTCATTACGAATGTTCTGCTTGTGATCATGTCCCAGACTATTTTAATTANGGTATTTAGGAAAGTTTTTCCTGATCAATTTGTATATGAGACCTGGGATCCAGACTGCATCGAAAGCTTTTTCGAGGTCTATTAAGCGGCGGTTACTCGTTGTTTTGCGTTTAGCGCCCAGCAGATGTCCGACGTAAGTTTGTTTATTGCGTGAATTGTGGAGTATTTGTGCCGGAAGCCAAATTGATTTTCTGGGATTATGTCATTTTTTGCGCAGAAGGAGGCTAGGAGGTTGTTTATGATTATTTCAAATACTTTGCTTGGGGAGGAGGCTTATGGGTCGTAGGTTTGCGGGTGATGAGCCGTCTTTATCTTTTTTTGTAATAGCTATCAATTTGGCTTTTTTCCATTTTCCGGGGAAATATGTGATGTTTAGTGCATTGTTGAAGAGTACCGTGTAGTACCATTTTATTTTGTTCGGTAGGCGCTTGAGTAAAATGTTTGGGATGCCGTCGAAGCTGGAGGATTTTTTGTTGTTTAGTTTGGAGAAGATTTTGTTTAGTTGATTGTAATTTGTGAAATAGTTTATTTCTGGTTCTGGTTGTTTGGGGTTGTCTACGGTGTTTTCGTTTGAGAATGTGCAGACTGTTTTGTTTGCGCTAACCACTGCGCTACCGTCGTCCGGTGCTAGTTAGTGTCGAATGGTGGTATTTGTTGTCGAGTGCCGCCACAAATTTATACATTACGTTTCAGCTTCTCCCAGCTTGTGTTTTTCATATGTTCTGTGGGTATAAGTAAGAAAAAGGTATAACTTATATAAATAAGACAAATATTCAGAAATTATAACAAAAATAAAAAGGACAATATTTCATGGTACGAAGTATCTATTGCGAATTTATTATTAATATACATGCTGAATTAGTACGAAGCAATGGATTATTGATTTACTAAAACAAAACAAATTAAAATTAATACAAGCTTTATAGAGTAATAAGTTCGATTTTTCACCGTTGTCAATTTTATAAATGTGAACGTTAAACATTTTGAAAGGGAGTGTTAATAACTACTGATTACATTAATTATATTGCATGGTAATAGTAATTATTCGGTATTCTTTTTGTAACCTTTTAATAAAGCTTCAAACGACCTATGTTTATATAATATATTTTCCTTCTTCATAACCACAGATCATATGTTTAATCAAATAAAGTAAAAACCATCTTGTATATGCCGTTCATCTTTCATTCTTCATAGGAATAATATGCAACTAAGTTTCCAATCTCAAGAAAAGAATTATGCATTAATAAGAATAAATTTTTTATCAATCTCATGAATCTTTATAATTATTACGAGAATTCAATCTCTTAAGGAAAATGAATTGTCAATCTTACATAACTTTATGTCAGTTTGTTCTATTAGTCCCCTGAAAATCGTTTTTCGCTAATCATTAAAATTAGAAACACATGAAACACATCTCTTTGAATGATTTTGTGCAAAGAACTATCTGCTGAAATTGAGAATTAATTTTATCATAAACAAAAATGTCTACCATTTAGTTAGTTAATAAATTATGAGGAAGCAATGCTGCGTGTACGTAACATTAAATATCAAAGGAAGATACAATTGAAAATCGTACAAACTAATAATACTGTATACCGTATATAATAATTCCAATAAATGAATCCTGTCGCATATTTTTACAGATTGGAAATATTGTGTAATACAATGTACTGGATATCTGAAGTCCTGGGCGCCTGCAAAAATCGACCTCGA
Organism: Bombus picipes; assembly: GCA_014737485.1. Classification (NCBI taxonomy): domain Eukaryota; kingdom Metazoa; phylum Arthropoda; class Insecta; order Hymenoptera; family Apidae; genus Bombus; species Bombus picipes. The sequence goes on along the minus strand of JACXIP010000040.1, from coordinate 1,701,799 downwards.
AGAACACGAAGGTGACGGAGATGGAGAAGCTTGCAATCTGTCGTGTTTAGTAGCAGTTGGTCGGTTACAGTCAACGTTACCTACATCTTTGCCTAAAAAGCCACGTTTGAGACCGATAAAGTTTGTCTCGCGACACGCGATGGATGGCAAATTCCTCTTCGTCGACCAGAGGTAAATGATAATAAATATTTCAACGATAATTCCTATATGTGTACTTCAGAACGCTTAACGTATAACACTTAATTTCTTGGGAAATAATTGATGTACTTTTTATATAATTTTTATCCAATTTTTATCCAATTTTTATATGTACTGTATTCAAATTTTGTTTCTTTTCTCTGGTTTTAATGTTGTTTCAACATTGAAAATCGTTAGCAACACTGTTTAAAATTATAATTTTTAGTACTGTTTCGTTTCGGATAGAAATTGACCGAGACTCATTAAATTTTCGTCTGCATTTAAATATACTGTTCATATTGCTTGACAAGTTGACTAGTTAACTGCTCTTCTCGCAGCGTTGTACATTTTACACTCCAACATGTAATTGGTATATTGCATTTTTTATTTTCAATATTGAATTTATCAACCAACTTATTTCACATTTATACGTCATATGTATGAGCATTCCAACCTATATATCGCTTCAAAATGCGACTTATAAAATATTATTTGCCTATAATACGAATATTGTTTGGGCTTTACGCTATAAACATGATTTGTTAAATATAACTATTACATAACGAACTTTTCTGTTCATTGATGGTATTAGAAAGACAATTTTCTTCGCATATTACTCAAAGATATCAATAATTCAACAAAAAGAAAATTTATATTCCTCTTAAATTTGTACGTATTCTAAAATCACACTTACAAATAGAAAGAATTCTAAAGTATGTAACAAATATTGTTTCATATTTATCTAAAATGATTGCTTCACTCCAATCTCAAATTTCTCTCGTCAATGTACTTTCTTAATTAAAACTGTACGATAAGGTTTCGTAAATTTATATGTACAGGGTGTATGAAAAGCAAGTGTAAAAGCTGTCGTGGCGTGATTCTGTACACCAGGATGGCTGGAGATTTGTAAAGAGAAATTTGTAGGGATTATTAAAACTTTAACATCTTTTTCCGAGAAAAGAGGTCATTTGCGACTCATGATTTCTTCGAGACTTTTGTTCTTCGCGATGAGTAAAATACACTGCAGTAAAAAAAATGTTAACCTTGAAAATCATGCTCAAGATTAATTTGACATCAGACTCTTTTTTACAAATCTCCACCGATCCACAGGTGTAGAATTAAGCGAATGGTGATTTTTAAACTTACTTTTTATACGCTCTATACACATATGTACATATACCAGGTTCATTAACAATAACATGTAGACTGCGGATTTGTATACAATAGTTGAAAATTGTAAGGTACAAAAATGCATACAATCTACATAATGTATAAAAATATTAAACAGGGTGGTTGGTAACTGGTGGTACAAGCAAAAATATAGAATAAACATTATTTTTAATTTTTTTTTTAATTTTTCCATCGAGACAACGATCTACAGTGAGATCCGTTATAACGTACCGCACGCGTACCGAGCGAAAATTCAAAGTCGATTTTCTCGAAAACAAAGCCTCAAACGAAAAATTTGTATTCTATATTTTCGACTTCTTTTTTCGCCTAGAATCACCCCCCTTCCGCTTGTACCACCAGTTACCAACCACCCTGTATATAAAATATCTAGTGTAACACTTATTATAAGATTTAATTAGTAAGATACTTATTTACCTAGATTCAACTTAAAAAATTATATTCACCAAAGTATGAATTTGCATACGTATCCACAGTCTAATACTAACGATATAATAAAATTCCATTTATCAGAAGCCCATTTATTAAAACTCCATTTACTGGTACAAAATTTTAATTATCAAGTTAAATTAATTCCTGCAGATTGAATTCGCTTATTTAAATGGGAAAATCAGTAAATTATGTATCTAATACATTTCTGTACGTAATTACAATGGCTGTAAGCATCGGCACATCATTGTATTTATTATAACATCTACGTACTAATTAATTAAGTTCAAATGCATTAAATTTCTCATCACGTAGTAGTATCTATGACTACAAAAATTTATTGCTTAGTAGAACCTATAGAAAATAGAAAAATGTTTCCTTGGAGAATAAGGGTGTTTGCTCTCCGGTGGGTTCAGATAAATAGAGTTATACTATATTGCAATAATGATAATGATTTAAAGTTTAAATGATCCTAATGATAAATAAGAAACGTTCGCAGGGCTACTTTAGTGTTAGGTTTCCTACCACAAGAGCTACTTGGTACGAGTATGTACGAATATTATCATCACGATGATATCCCTCATCTAGCGGAATCTCACAAAGCTGCTCTTCAAGCATCCGAGTGTGCCACCACGCAAGTAAGTCACCACATTCATGTAACTCTTTCCTATCTGAGTCTTTTGCAATGATAATGATCACTATTTGAAATTTTAATTTCCGTTACGTTATCGATGCAGTCGTTATTCCCCGTTACATGCATTCTCAATTGCTACAACTGGATATTTACTCTTCCATCTGCTAATAAATTTTAAATAAAGCACTTAAAGCCAATAGTAAGCGACATTTGATAAAGCTAATAATTAGACTGAGAATTTCTATGCATTTCCGTGAAATTTAGACATCCAAAAATATGTGTTGGATGAAACGAATCTCTACTTAGGCTTCCATTTTTTTATTTTGATTTCATGAAAATATAGATTCTCATAAAACTTTGCAGTTCACTAATTATGCATCTAATATATATATATATATATATATATATATATATATATATATATATATATATATTAGGCCAGAATAAGGCATATAATCGCAAAAATTGAAATGAAATAAACATTTAGTAAAAATAAATATTAAATATAAAATGTTTCTTTCATAGTCCAGATTGTATTAATTCTTGTTAATCATATTGAAAAATGATCACGAAATGTTTCAGACGATATACTACAACAAATTATATTTTGAAACAATATCTCCATATACTAGTAAACTATTATACAGGGTGGTTAGTAACCGGTGGTACAAGCGGAAAGGGGGTGATTCTACGCGAAAAAAGAAGTCGAAAATATAGAATAAAAAATATAGAATAAAAATTTATAGGATAAAAAAAAAGTCAATCGAGACAACGATCTAGAGTGAGATGCGTTATAACGAAACGCGATAAAGTGCACGCGTACCGAGCGAAAATTCAAAGTCGATTTTCTCGAAAGCAAAGCCTCAAACGAAAAATTATTATTCTATATTTTCGACTTCTTTTTTCGCGTAGAATCGCCCCCTTTCCGCTTGTACCACCAGTTACCAACCACACTGTATATTTTTTTTTCAAAAATGATTGACTTTAAGGTTTGAATCTATCTCGAAAACAAAAAATTCTCTGTTGCCAACAATTCAGTTTTCGTAATAACAGTTACCACTGACAAAGAACACTATTTAATTGGTGATTTCTCTTTTACATGTTTCCAACGAATACACTTAATAACAATTAGTTTAAGATTCCATCATCATTTGAATAGCGTTTATTGTGGGAGTTTCAAAATACATTTTCCCTTTCCTAATCATTATTTCAAATTTAGAATAAACACAATATTTGATAAAATTAAATAAAAAATCATTATCAACAATATCAAAAGTAATCCTCAAACGCTATCATGGATGAAGTTACACCTCATGTGAATTTTATTTTAATATTATAACAATATTAAATATAATAAATATTAATATTATTTGTAACTGCTGCAAACAATAATGTTTCTTCTCTTTATCCATAGAGTATTGAATAATAATAAACGATTTAATTGTTCTTGTATAACTTTATTAATCGTTCAATTTAAAAAAGATTTTCTACAGTAAACATCCATCCAAGGTAGCTTTTAAAGATTAATTATCGCATCTGTGTCTAAGGAGAGTGAGAATTTTGCAACAAGAACGATATTTCTGTTTAGATATACAGATTTAGGACCAAAGGTGCGAGTTTCGTGAAGCTTCAATCCGAATGGAAATCTTTCAGAAATCCATGGACCAAAGATATTGAGTACCTAATAGCAAAAAACTCTGTCACTTCGTAAGTTTTGATAGTATTGGTGTTTTATTATAATGTAATAATTCTATAACATTCGGATAAAACACACGAATTAATGAAAATAAACGTATCTAGCTGTGACTCGCGATCGATCACAAACAGTGGAAACAGATCTGAGGATTCCAGTGTTCAAGGCAATTACGACTACTTTACACAAAGTGAGTAAAATATGCATAGATACATGTATATTTGATATAATTTTACGTATATGTTTAATAAACATTTAATTCTCGATTTACACGATATATCAATTGCATGATTTCAGTCGGATATTGCTGAAAAAATATGAAAAGATTAATCGGTTCAATGCAGTATTTTTAAATATATTCTCATTGATAAATACGTATACGTATATTGTGTCATCTTTCTCTAATAAAAGATGAAGAAGATCATCAAAGAAAGAAACAAGCTTTAAAAACAGTTTCATGTATAAGAATTATATGTAATATATAAATAAATCGTTCACTTTACGCTGAACAATAAAATACAAAAAACCTTGAAACCTATCCTTCCATGTGAATACTAATTTCGATTTACATATGAAAATAATTTATAGTGTAAATCGACGAAATACTTCACTTTTAGTTCTAAATTCAATTCATAGCTCATAGCAATTACAGAGTTTGTAACTGCTTATCCTTTGATACAAAAATATTTGAACATTTACTGTAGAAAATTTTGATGAATAAATTATTTGCGTTGTATAAATCTTTTCGAAATTTCATCAACGCTGTAACAAGGTACAGTTATCATAATTACATTAACAAAATTTGGAACCAGTTTGAAAATATGTATATAAAAATTACAAGATACTTATTGTTAATATGCACTGAGTAAAAAGAACATAGTATTAATAGTTACTTTAAACATATAATTAATGGCAAAAGTGGTTCTATTAGATATTAAAACCGTTTAAATAATTTTGTAACCTTTGGGAAGTGTATGTTTGCAAGAAATACCTTATAACTTCCACGTATATTTTCGTATTTGTTTTGTACTCCACTAATGCGGACATAATAGTCGTATCAGGTTTTATGCCATACAAAATCTTAAACAATGTTCCTATGAATGTTCAAATACTTTCGAAAATCATTATATCTAAATTGGGGATATTTATGCATCTTTTTATGAACGGAAATGAAGAAATGGAACCTATACAAAGAATTATTTTATCTATTAATTGAATAACAAGTACTAGATTTTGAATATTTCATATATTATTCCATATAATGTAAAGTAATGAAGTGTATGTTTGCGTTTTTAAATATCCCATAAATGCCTGAACATCCGCAGTCTATTCATAACGAATGGATCCAACTGCATTTACTAGTACAAAGTAAAAAATATTCGTCGAGGCTCTTATTGTTGTAATTTTTGTAATTTCACTAACTGTTAGTACGTTATTGTTCTGTTATTGTTTCTGCCATGTTATAGTCTTAATATTTCAAAAAATAATTTTAGGTAACGGCGGATTAGAGAGATTGATCTCGAGTCACGTAGAGGTAAGTAAAATCGGAAGGCAAATAGCTGAAGAGGTTTTGGATCTTCAAAGACGCGGTGAGGATTCTTCTTCCGGTAGCAGTCCCGGACCAGGACCGGAACCTGCTTTGTTAAGCACCGAGGTAGTTATAGCCACAGAAATTGCACCCTCGATTTCTTTGTCATTTAGAAAATGATTATTAACAGAAAACCAGCGTATAGTAAAAACAATATACAGGGTGGTAACTGGTGGTACAAACGGAAGGGGGGTGATTCTACGCGAAAAAAGAAGTCGAAAATATAGAATAAAAATTTTTTTTTTAATTTTTCCATCGAGACAACGATCTAGAATGAGATGCGTTATAACGAGACGCGATGAAGTGCACGCGTACCGAGCGAAAATTCAAAGTCGATTTTCTCGAAAACAAAGCCTCAAACGAAAAATTATTATTCTATATTTTCGACTTCTTTTTTCACGTAGAATCACCCCCCTTCCGCTTGTACCACCGGTTACCAACCACCCTGTATATGTATATAATGTATGTAACATACATTAGTTAATATTCTATCTCTCTATCTTTGCTTATTCTATCTTTGCAGTCATTTTGTTATCTGCAATCATACCCTAAATGACAAAGTTATCATTGATATCTACCAGAGTATATAACCGTATTGAATTTTGTTTATTACAATCTTAAAAGAACGAAAGTGAATTTAATTAGAACCTATTTGATATGAAATAGTAATATTAGGAGTATGAATTGGTCTCGAGGGATTTTTTTGACTAAAAGGTTTGTTATTTATTTAAAGAAAATCAATGGAGTTACATTAATCAAAATATTTTCCTCCGTTTTCTACAACTTTTGCACATCTTGCAACTAATGGATACTGCGATGATAGAACGGTTTAGTTTTCGAATTGATCTATTCATTTACGAATTTTACACTTCTTCGAGATTTGAGAAGTGTGTACTTTCTAGTACGTGCTGCAATGACTGGAAAAGATGATAGTCCGATGGATCCAGGTCTAGAGGATATGCGAGTTGTGGAAGGACTTCCCATTCGAGCTGCAACAACGTTTGTTTCACTGTTATTGCAACATGTGGTCGTGCATTGTCACGCAACAGAATGACTTTGCGTCGTTTATTTGATATTTGTGGACATTCTTGGCTTAAAGTACGCTTCAAGTTATACAGCTATTGTCGATAACGATCCTCAGTAACAGCTTCGCTCAGTCATAGCTCGTAGTCCACACCTTCTTGGTCTCACCAAATAAAGAGTATTACCTTTCGACTGAGAAATTTATAAATTCCCTTTTGCTGCGTTTAAAATTCGATTGTTTACGCGTCTGTTACTTCTAACATACTAGATATCAAACATAAATATCAACACTTTGCCACATTGTAATTTGATGCACTCGCTAAAACCTACAACTAAAGCACATTCTTGTTAGTCCCCAAAACTAATTCACACTCCTAATATAATACTAATATTTTATATAATATGTACAATAATAGAAGCGTAAATCAAATCGATTTAATAAAGTAATTAAATGAGAATATTCTAAAATAATACACTTTCATTTATAGAACATTTCCTTGCATACCTTAGACATAAGCGAAATATCGACTGTATTCGGAGTTGCAATAGATATAATGTTCAAATATACTGTGCTATATTTCTATCTAGATCTCAAGGATATTTAATAATATTTTTATTTTAATCTATAGAACTTAATTTTTTACACGGGGAAAGAATTTTTATAAATCGAGTAATTCTATTTTGAATACATATACATATAACAGCTAAGCGATAATATCATCTGTGTAAGAACAACTAAATTAAAATAAATTTAATTTAATACGTTTCAACATTAATTGTCCATTTTGTAATATTTTAATAAACGATATTTAAGAGTCAAATAAATATTTTAAGAATTAAATAAACTATTCAATGTATTTGATGATGTTTCTCTACAATATTTTCTTTTCGTTACAAGACACAGATCACTACCACCGCATCGCCAGAGAGAGTGCAAGACATGACGCAGTCAACCAGAGGCAGCAACAACAGCAGCAGTAATCCTACGCCAACATACAACCACATAGCAAACAACTTGCAGCTGAACAGCATCGCGAACGACCAAGGTCATAGCTATTACTGTCTCTAAGGAGTCGTTTTCTTGGTGTGTAGTGTAATTGCCGGATTTACCAAAAAAAAAAGATCAGGTCGCTCAGAGAAAAGGAGATCAAAAATTTGATCGATCGTCCTCAAACGCGAAACAATGGTTTTCTCTGAGCGAAATTGGGTGAGGGGCGTTCGTTCTGATACCTCAAGAATTTTCATATTGAACGTAGTATTTAATAGAAATTTTTAATCCTTAATTTCTTTCCAAATGAATTAGTTTTATTGCGAATACTTCCTTATACATCTCACCACTAAGGGCTATTTTGTATTTTAAAACAATTTCGATAAAAGAAAACAAGAATGGTAAAACGATGTTAGCATTAGTGATCTTCGAAAGGTTCGAACATCCAGCAATCAAACCTTCAGTATAGTACTCATATTTTTAGCATAGCGTTATAATTTCAATAGTAGCGTGCACAGCAACACCGCGCGAACTATTTTAAATGATCGTGGCGTATAACATAATATCCACTTCGTTTTAGGAGCGTCACCAGACGAAGATATGATGGACATGATCGGTGGTACGACGATTAACGAATCACCGAACCCAGTGCCATCTGATGGCAACGACGAAGCAGCAATGGCCGTGATAATGAGCCTCCTAGAGGCGGACGCAGGTTTAGGTGGTCCCGTGGACTTTTCTGGTTTGCCCTGGCCGCTTCCATAGTACATACGTTTTAATTGAGTCGTATTTCCAAGTGTCCAATGAAGATACCTTACGCCAACTGTTTTACAGAAACTAGAAGTGTGTGTACATATGATATCAAGTGAGGATCAAGATGAGGTTCTTTCGTTTCGTTGTTTTATTTTCATCGTGCTTGAGTACTTGATCAAACTTCACCAGCTGTGTCCATGTTTCAACTATCCGGAAACTAGTGCACGAACATCACTACAAATCTTTTTTGATTGATGTTTTGAAACAATTAAAATAGATATTCTTGGTGCTGAGATGGTGCTGTTTAGGAAACGCGTCAAATCGTTGTACGTTTTAGTTTTATAGACATATCATTTCTGTGATCAAAAAAATGGAATATCGAACGTACAGAACGATTATAATCTACTACTAAGTTGAAATGAATGTCTACGTTCATTTTGAAAACGAGTAAACAGAGACTGATCCAGAATTTCTTTAGCTATGGTCGTCAAACGATTATGAAGCATTGTAAACAAGGATAATTCAAAATAATTCGTACATAGAGTTATAGCCATCTGAGAATCAAATCAATATTTTTTTATCACTTAAATAGATCATTAAATGGCTTTTTTCGTAATTTTATAATTAAACGTTTGCTGTTTTTGTACAAGATTAAATACGATTTAAATATTGTAAGAATGTTATTTTTATCTCAATATTTTAGTTCAATTTATTGTTAATTAACTAGTTCTTTAGAAATGTCAATTTCGAATTTTTCGCTCAGGAGCTTCACGCGATTATATTAGGTCTCCTACCTCAATTTGTATTTCATCCTAATCCACTGATTTATTTCCGTCTATTCTTCATCTCCATCAAAAGTGATATCCAGGACCATTCGGTGGCTCTTATCCTCTAAACTTCATCGAAACTATGATAGATAAAGGGGAACATTGATTAATCATTTATTAAGAATATTATTTAAGCAGTTTATAAAGGACCAATTTATGACTTTAACATCACGATAGTTTAATTCTTTTAAAAGTATACTTCCTATAATAATATTTTCAATTTATTATTACGAAATAATTAAAGTAATTTCTATACAAACGTAAAAATCTTTTCTTGTTGCATAAGTATCAGAAGTATATACAAAAAATACATAACTTTATTAAAAAGAAGAATAAGAGTGACTGAATATACAATAAAATCATCGCACATAGGATAGTCTTTCCTTCAAACGACGCATCTTGTATTTAATGAATTGTTTTACATAGTTTCGAAGACATTTAGAAGACAATAGACAGTGATATCGTACATCGATTATTGCTTCAAGAATCAATTACATAGATATTTATATGTATATAATATATTCATTGTACACTGTCCGTTTCGTAAGGCGAGCAGTTAAGTTAATACTGTACATACATACATGTATCTGAAATCTTTTTCACAGTAATCAGTATAAATGTTTTATCGTGTCACTGCATACAGATCAACGGAGCATCTTTCAATTATTGAACGCATCGGATGAAATTTAGATAGTTCCGGCGAACACCAGGGAACGAACGCTAGCAAGCGTTAAGGTCCAAGTTCCTGTTCGTTGTTTTAGCGACAAATTAACGTTGCGTGTATATATGTATTCTCACAGAACGCGTGATATATGACGCAAAGCGTACCTAATTAAATTATAAGAAACCACAGAATGATAACGAACGTTCCAGCAGCTACAAGCAGTGCATGTTGCAACGTGAACACACAATCTCTTCACATGTCATATGTTGTTTTAAGAGGGCATAAAACAATGATACGAATCAGGTATATAGGGATTAGAACCTCGTCAGCGTATACTGTGATGAATTATTTTGGATATACACAATATGAAATTATTTTGAATATAAAATACTCGATATCTTATGACAATACTAAAATTTTCTGGCTGGAATTTCTGAAAATTTTCTCCAACTATTTGCAAGCATTAAAAGATTAAAACAAAACTAAATATTTAATTTATTATAATAAGTAAAGTTTTATTTTTAAAGATAACTAATTATTTTTTATCCTTACACGGTGATGAAAAATGAATTTCTGAAAACTATAAAAATACAGTTAAGACACATTTTTGAATATCACATTCTGTAATGCTCTTGAATGTATTTCGACCATTCATTGTTCCATACTACAATTTTATTATAAAAGTAGATGTTAAAATCTTCCTTTGAACAGATCTCATTCCTATGAGCTTCTTTTTCAATTATAGTTTTCTTTCAGAACTTGATTGTGAACTTGATTTGCATTTTTTATAAACATTTCGACGTAATTTTTTCACGTAAATATTGATCATACCGTTTCTTATATTTTTGTGCAAAAACCAGGAAGATAAGAATATTCTTATGCCGAAAGATGAAACTGATGAAATTATTTCACGATGCAGCTAGGTGAACCGATCGAATAAAAACAATAATTTACGTATGTTATATAAGAATAATGTACATAAAGCGTGTATATGTAAATAAATATATATCATCAAACAATATAGTATAAATGGTACTTTAAAAATAAATGTTAATATGTAAGGACAAAATATTTGATCACACCATTAAGCGTAGGAAAATGCTTGAAAGTTGTAATTGTTTTTATATAAAATTTTTCATTGTAAATTTTCCGAAATAAACAGATTACTGCTTTTACAAGAATTCCTTGATATAAGTGAGGAATAAAAAAAAGTTTCAAACAATTAAATTACCAGTACCTTCTTTTATATGTTTAAACGACTCATTTAAAAAATAAAGTATGGACATTGCATAAAAGTGTCTAATTTATATGTATTTCTATCATCATATGACATAATGTACAAGGAAAATGCTAAAACACAACTTGCATTGAACTCCATAAGTATGAAGATACTAATAATTTTATTAGTTATTTATTTCGCGAAAACTTTCTGTTTTATAATAAATTTATTATCCTAATTTTTTACATATTTTATGAAGAAACAAAGCATCATACGTGTATAAATTACATTAATATTTTCTAAAAACAAAGTTGTGGTTATATTTTTCTATAAGCTGGTGATTACTTTGAGATTAAAATTCAATTCCCTGATATCTTCTAAAATTTAGTACGCAACAAGAATTAAAATTTGCAATAATTGTGATGTAAAATAATAAATCTGTATGTACTAATAAACATATTTTTATATTTCTTAATATTCACTGTTACAATATTCACTCTTGCACATTCTCTTAAACCTATAAAGTATATCTACAGAAATCTATTCACGTATTTATTTAAAGTAGTTTTGTAAATTTTACATCCTTATGGTTTACGATAGAAAAAGTTTTACATATGTACGTAAAATTGTATACGTAAAATAATTTTATCATCATATCATTTACAAATTACATTTGTACTCCAATTTTCCAAAATATGATATATGGCAAAATAATGATACATTTATTGAGCCATAGAGTTTTATTGCAACATGATACATTATAAATAAATGAAATTTACTCATATAAGAAAAGGATGAAGTATACAGGTTAAAATTCATGGAATAAAAAAATAATCTATCAGTAACATGTACAAAATATGTTCAATATGGTCATTGCTAGCATAGCAAAATAAAATTCATATATACACATATTATATATTCTTGTAAATATGTCATATTGTATGTTTATTATAACCTTTTTTATGTATGTATATGTGACTTTAAGTCTTTCTTAAAAAAAGAAAGATAAAATGAAATTATGTGTTACAGTTTAATTTTTAGTAATTATATATGTATTTTCTAATCTTCCTAACTATCTGAAAACCTCTCGGTTTTAATTTTAACATTCCTAAAGTCAAACTCAGACTCATTACCTGATTCAAATTCCCTAGATTTATTTAGTTGTTTATGTAATGATCGCTTACTATGTTTTTTCTTTTTTTCAGTATTTTGAAGATTAGCATCATTGTTGTCAATATCCGATCCATCAATTACTACAAATTTCTCCATTTTTACTTTTCCGCTGTGTATCTCTTCATCTACTTCTTTCTTTTTTGAACGTTTTATGTTACTTCTATTATTATCATCACTCAAGTTGACACTATGTTTTTTCCTAGGTGAACTAGTCGTTGCTTTCACACCTTGTTCTGAATAGACGTCTTCATTTATATCATCATTATTATTCGAATTTTCCACTTTAATTGCAGTTTCTTCAAATCCATATTCTATTTTAATTACGTCTTCAGATTCGGGTTCTACTTTAATTGTGCTCGTGTCTATAATAACATTCTTCGAATGTTTTTTCCGTTTCTTTTTAATAGCATTATTTTTATCTTCTTCTACATCATAAGTAGAACTAAATGTGTTTGAGTCAGGATCCTTTTCTGACATTTTATTTATTTCTACATAATCTTCGTCTTGGGTGTTTTCAGATTCACTAATAATTTTCTCTTTCTTAATTTTTATATTTTGAAACACAACTTCAGAATCTAAAATATTAAATCTTTTTATTGAGACTTGGTCACTTTCAGAGGTTTTCAACTTTAAAGAATCTCCGTGTTTCTTAAATTGCTTCTTTGGGGAATCTTGTGCATCATCGCGTACTTCATGTGTGTATTTATCATTCGATTCTTCCATTTTTATTTTCTTTGAATTTCTTTTATTTATACTCCTTGAACTTACTATGCATTTATCTGCATTCAAATCAACTAAGGAAGTATCATCGTCATCTAAACTCTTTCTTTTCATAGATTTTCTCTCTAGCTTGGGCTTATTTTCAGGTATAATTTCAATATCACTTTCAATCGCTACATTATGTTCGACCTTAATTTTCATGATATCATCCTTAGATTCTAAAATAGATTTATTTGATATTTTGCTAGGTAAATGTTGTGCAGGCTTTTCAACATTATCTTCATTTACCCAACTTTCAGAATGTTGAACTCTGGATTTTTTTTTAACTTTACTTTTTAAATTAATAGATTCTAATTCTTCATTTTCCATTAATTTACTATTTAAGGAAAGATTATTTGTATAGTGATCATGTGCAGTTTCTACCTTGATCGATTTAGGTTTAGATTCATTTATTTCTTTAAACTCTTTATCACGTTTCTTATCTTTCTTTTTCTTTTCACTGTATGTGATTGATTCTTCATGTTTTAATTTCTTTTCTAATTTTTTCCATTGGACAGTTTCTTTCTTTACTTTTGCTACATCTTCATCAGTGGTATTTTCAGAATCAGTTGCAAAAAATGTATGATTTTTAGTATGCTTAACATTTTTTTCCAAAACCTGATTATTATTTTGAATAGTATTCTCAGAAGATAATCTTTTGTTACTAATGCTTTTTAACATTAATCTACAACCATGTGAATAATCACTGAAATAAGAAAGTTTTGAATGTATAAGAACAAATGAAAAGAATTTAAAGCCTAAACAAAATAAAATTTAGATATACTTACTCTGCATTTAAGACACCACGAATAAAAGGTAATTTACTACTAAAATCAAGAAGTGTTATTACAAATCTTGCTTCTTGCCCAATTTCAAGATTATCACCTGGCCAATTTTCTTCGTCGTCTGGTTTTGGAATTGATACATTAAATGCCTTATGTACCAGAATCCCAATGTGATCTAGCCCCTTTTTATTCACTATTCCTACAAACCCTATGTTCATTAATAACAACTAGACAATTTAAGAACTATCCTATTATAAAATAGTTTTACCTTTCAATGTACACCCAACTTCTGGTCTGAATATATAAAAGTCTGCTTCAGTATCAACATGAATAAAACACGTATCATAAAATATTTCTCCCAAAGGTGTTAATAATTTAGGGTTTTTATAAGCCAATAAAAATCCTTTCAAGCTGTAATAAATATAATTTTGAAAAGGCACTAAAAAATATTTCTAGCATCAGAAAATAAACATAACCAAGAAATATATTTGCTTTTTATATTTAATTTAAATAGATACTGTTAAATAAAAATTTGTATAAAGAATGTATCTTATTACAATTAATGAAAATTATATACATACTCAGAATCGTAGGAATTCAAATTCGAACTTAAAATTTCATTTAACGCGGTATTTAAGTTCGTTAAGTGAAATGGATGCAAACCAACATGTTTCTTAAATTTCTCAAAATGTACGCAAGAATCTTCATCTTCTATAAGGCCCGTAAGCTCCAAAATGGACCATGTAATTCCGGTATACGCTTTAAATTTCATATTAACTGATTAATATATTAAATATATTAATCTTAGTCTCCCGCGCAAAATCACATGCACTAATACAAGAAACACAATAAGGTTAAACCAGTATTTTGCCGGTTCTATAGATTATTGACAATATTCACGTTTCCCAAGACATGATCTTGCCTAAAATTTTTATTTAAATATAGAATTATTTAAATATAGATTATTCAAAGCATGAAATTGTAGTATAATTATTTTCCTAGGAAAGTAAAAACATCTTTTTTATGAAAGAAAATAAAAATTTAGTATTACATTATGATATCTACAATTCATATTAATTTCAAAATTATTATCTCATAAAATGCTGAAGAAAACTTGAAACTAGAATATAGAATATAATACCTATATTAAGAAACTACGAGAATTATTTTTTTTACAATATATTGATGTATGATACTTATATCAGCTTAGACATGCTATGCTTATAATATACTGATATGTAATGCAATTTGATTTGACTATATCCATAGAAAATTAGAAATTTCTAAAATATAAATTTTCTTAAAATAGATTAGCTAAATAATTCTATATATTTATATATATCTAATTTTCGCTTAAATATTGCTAACAAACAATAAATATTTTTTGAAATTATATTTTTAATTTATTTGGCAAAATAACAACTTATCTTCCTCAAACGAATTACTTTATTTTAGCCTATAAAATTTGGTACAATTAATAGTTTATGAGAGTTAAAATAATATTAGATAGTATTAATCTGATTTTATAATATAATATATAGATGGCTTTTTCCCACAAAAAGATTTAATTTGTCAGATACTTCTACAGATGGCATCCTTTGACAACATGTGTTTATCGCAAAATTCGTCTTAATACCTGGAAAATGGTAATTATGAAAAATGCTTAAATATCATCAATCAAAATGTAAGAACGAGTGATTTTCAGTGTTGACATTGTTTTAATATCAATCTATTTAATAAATATATTTTCGTGCAGATTTTAAAAGTTTAATATATATAAATATGCATAATAAAAGTGATGGTTTCTCATTTGGTTTTGCTACTGCCAGTGGTAATTCAATCCATGTGTCTGAGAAAGCTTTATCAAAAGCAAAGAAACTCTTTAATAGTGAGTTTAAAGAAAGTGACAACTCTGAACAAAAATTCAAAACTGAAAATGAAATTAATACATTTAATGCGCAAATACCAGATGTTAGATTTCAAACTGCAAGTGGTCAACGCATTAATGTGACCAGTGAAGCACTATCAAAAGCGAGAGAACTTTTTAATAATGAGTTTAAAGAAAGTGACAACTCTGAACAAAAATTCAAAGCTGAAAATGAAATTAATACATTTAATGTGCAAATACCAGATGTTGGATTTCAAACTGCAAGTGGTCAACACATTAATGTGACCAGTGAAGCACTATCAAAAGCAAAGAAACTCTTTAATAATGAGTTTAAAGAAAGTGACAACTCTGAACAAAAATTTAAAGCTAAAAATGAAATTGATATATTTAATGCACAAATACCAGATATTGGATTTCAAACTGCAAGTGGTAAATGCATTAATGTGACCAATGAAGCACTATCAAAAGCAAGAGAACTTTTTAATAATGAGCTTAAAGAAAGTGACAACTCTGAACAAAAATTCAAAGCTGAAAATGAAATTAATACATTTAATGCGCAAATACCAGATGTTGGATTTCAAACTGCAAGTGGTAAATGCGTTAATGTGACCAATGAAGCACTATCAAAAGCAAAAGCAATATTTCAAGAAGAAATCTCCANTAAACCATTGCAGAAGCGAAAAATTAAAGATGTAGATGACAGTGTATCTTTGAACAACAAAGCAAAATCTAGTCAGTTTAAAAAGTTACGATTTAGTAATGAGTTTCAAGTCTTAAAATCTACTCATAGAAACTCATTGAATAATGAAGAAAAAGGAAATCAAAGCACATCTTCAGTATCTATGCAAGCAACTTTAAATTGTGATGTTGAACTTAAATTAAATGATAATATTATGATTAATATTGCTGAAACAAGCAAGGAAAGTGATGAAATAATAGATAACTATGTAATTTCACATGAAATAGCTAGTGCAGCTGCACTTTTAGCTGATGAAAAGGATTTAGATTTCACGGAGCAACAAATATCTCCTAAGGAAATTAAAGAAAATGATGAAACTGTAAATGTTCCATCTAGCCCAGTAATAGGAGGACAATTTATTCGTAAAAAGCGAAGGAGTACAGGTAGAAGAGAAACTACAAATACCTCAAAAAATAAAGTAGATAAGTTGGCATGTTTATGTAATAAAGCAGATAAATTTATAGATAATGTAGAAAAGTTAAATGATGATTATGCAAGTACGAACCAATATATAAATAAAAAAGATAATTGTTTAACAGAGAAGCAAGATTTAACAGATAAACAGGATCAGTATGACTCTGCAGTTGTTAATGATTTTGGTGACTCTCAATTAATGATAGACTTTATAAATCAATCTGTAACTGTATTAGAGAAACGTTTAGAAGCTGCTTTAGAACAAGTAAGCTTCAATATAATATGTCTTATTGTTACTATTAATGTTATTATTAAAAGAAACTTTAAAAAACGATATCTTAATTTATACTTGTAGGAAAAACAAATTAGTATGAAGCAAAAAAGTAAGCCTAAACCAACAATCAGTAAATTATATTTTCACAGAAAGAGTAATACTAATAATCGTATATCATGGAAAGAAATTAGTAAGGGAGAAAAACCTATTCTATGTACAGATGAGGAGGTAAGGTTTAAGAAAAAAGATATAATTTTTTATTAAACAATTAAATTTTAATTATTAATCTTTGTTTATTAGCTTGTTAATAGAAAATTACCACCTGAAATTTCGGATCTAAGAGCTGATAATGCGACAATGTATAAATTTCATTGTGCAGATTTTTACGGGTGAGACATATTTTGGTCAAAAATGACTTTTTATACATTAGATACTGGATTACAAATTTGGTCTACACTGTTTAGGCAAAATATTGTGCAAAATAATATTGATGGTATAAAATTGGAAGATGGAGCTCGTTTAATTTTGGATGAAAATGGTTATGTAGGAATAACAGAAATTAAAAGATCTTTTTTAGCAAGTCCAGGTGTAGATCCTAACTTACTTCCCATTGGTTGGGTAGAAAATCATTACAAATGGATTGTATGGAAATTAGCATCAATGGATAGAATAAAACTAGGTTATATCATTCTACCAAGGTAGAACTTTGAATTATTTTTATAATTTGAACATGTTAAAAAATATAAATTACTATAAAAAAGAGTTACTTTTTAGAGCTCTAACTCCTGCCAGGGTAATGATGGAATTGAAATATCGTTATGACAGGGAAATTGATAGATCTCAAAGATCGGCTTTAAGAAAAATATTAGAGAAAGATGATGTTGCAACCAAGAGAATGGTTTTATGTGTGTCTTCTATTAATAAAGTAATTTTTTCTAATACAGATGAATCTTTTTTTTATTAAGAATCAATATTCAGGTTTTTCTTTCTTTTTGTATGTAGTGTGATGATTCTGATATCGAAAACAAAAATCAATTAAAAATATCATCCCAAAAATTGATATTAACAGATGGATGGTATAGTATTCAAGCTTCAATTGATCAGGCAATGATGAAACATATAATATCTGGTAAAATAAAAGAAGGAACAAAATTATTAACATATGGATCTGAATTATTAAATTGTGACCAAGGATGCTCACCTTTAGAAGTAAACATAGTTTCAAAAGTTTCTTTAAATTTTAGTGAAGAATATTTAATACATTAAAGATTGTTATCTCTTAGATTGCAGAGAACGTATGTTTAAAATTACATACAAATTCAACAAGAAGAGCAAGATGGGATATGAAGTTAGGGTATACAGTACCATCGGGACCAATGTGCACTAAATTAAAGACCATTTATCCAAATGGTGGCTTAATTGGGAAAATTAAAGTTATAGTTGCGAGGGTATATCCAATGTTATATCATGAGAAAACTTCAGCAGGAGAATCTAGTAAGATATGCATGTGTGCTTTTAATATTTTCAGCTCTTTCTAATCATTTTAAACCATTTCATTTCCTGATTCTAGTTTTTCGAAATGCTAGGTGCGAAGAAAAAGCTAGCATTATCTATGAAAAGGAATGTCGGTCAATGATAGAAGCATTTTATGCTAAAGCAGAGAAATATTTTCATACTGGAAAATGCAAAAGTAATTTAAATACAGACAGTATCGATTTAGCAGCAGTTGAATGGAATGAAGATTGCGATAGATTATTTAAAGAGGTATTAACTAATACAACAACAATATACAATAATTGTTTTATGTGGTATAACTGTTTGCAAATTTATATTTTTGTCATAGGAATTTCGTTCTGAACAAGAGCTAGAGCAATTAAAAAATGATTGTCGCATGAAACAGGAGAAATTTAGACAAATATTAGAGTCTCGATTACAAGAAAGCTTACCTCTACCGCGACAGGTTACACCTCTTTTAAAAATTCGCGTAATTGAGGAAGAAACAAATGCTATTCTTTCAGTTTGGTCTCCCAGCGAAGAAGTTATAGATATTTTAAAAGAAGGAAATTGTATATCACTTTGTAATGTTATGCCCTCAGCAAAAAGGTATTAATTTCTATGTTATATTTCTCTATTATTTTTTATTACTAATCAAGTGTAGCATAATAATATTTATTGTAATAGAGGTAATGAGTTGCTATTGACTGCAAATCGAAATGCATCATTTATCCAAGTAAACATTTCTGATAATAGTTTTCGTCTGAGAACATATACAGCATTATGTGAAATAAGTAAGCCAACCTTCACTCCAGCTTATGGAGAATTTGATACAGTAGGAATTATTGCTTCTATTGGAAACGAACCCTATGTAAGTTATTGTAAATATATATGTAAGATTGAAGATTTACAATGATAATTTTTTCTATTTATTTGTTAGGGTATGAAAAATTTTCAAGCTGTGTATTTAGCATATCCACATGCGGATTCTGTGTCTTCATATTTATCAATACTCTTTTGGCATGGGATATCTTCTTATGGGTATGCAGAAATTTTGACTATAGGATCTCTTGTTGCCTGTAGCAATTTAGAATGGCGTCGAGCTACATCATGGAATATACCAGTGGCATATTGCACAGAACGAAGTATTTTTACGCATAAACCGCGAGACAGTCACCTTCAGGAACCTTTAGAAAATTTAAAACGTTTGATAAAGGTAAATGTTTTGAATATATTAGAAGATATCGGTGTGATAAATTTAATAACTTTATAATCTTAAGTTACTAAATCATATTTTTAAATCATATTTTCAAAGGATATTAGTATGTATATAGATACCTGTGTGGTAGAAATTTCGGAGAAAGTACAAAAGAAATCAATGATGAGAAATAATTTCAACAGAGATATATCAAATGAAAATATTAATGCTAACAAGCAATTTAATGATCATGTATCCCAGGAATTCCAAGGAAGGAGTTTAACAAATAATCAACTAGCAAAATCTGTTGCCATACAAAAACGGCTTGAAAAATTACAATCTTATGGTGAGCCATCTAGTCTATCCCCAATTACACTTAATAATAGCTCCAAACGAGTATCATTGGAGTTTCAATCTCCCATACAATCAAGAAGTGGAAAATGTACAAAAGTTCATACAACATTACATGCAAGACTTACTCAAAACCCTACATGACAGTGCATATTTTACAAGTTCTTTTATCTAAGTATGTACTAGCTGTTTATAGTATACTTGTATAATAAATTGTTAAGATCCTTTATTATACAGGTTAAATACTTTAATATTTATTAAATATATAGTAACGATTCTGATCTTATTTACTAAAATTTGTTTAATATTCTTTATAATAAAATAAAAGTATTAAAATTAACAGAAGAAAGTACAAATTTTGTGATCAAAAATGTAAACAAATCTATATTAATAATTACATTCCTTGTCAAAAACATAACCCAGGTGTGCTGTCTTTAATTTCCCAATGATACGTGTAAAATTTTTGGTCTGTAATGTACAATATCAAAACATTATAAGCTCAGGATATGCGGCTTGCTGGAAATAAGTCACAATGTCGTAGATGTTTGTATACAACAAAGAAAAACTGTTCCATACTGTAGTATCGTAAACTATTATAATTATTTTATTTACAACAAATGGATTAAACGGATATTGATTAAACAGTAAACGATGGTTATTTCACATGAACTAATCACGACAACATATTATAATTAAGACAACCAGATAATTAATTAGTAACTCTCGTCACCACGGATTCAACTCTTTCTCAAGAACGCTAGCAACACTATCTCGACAACGCCATTCGCACTCTCTGGCTTCTCAACTCATACTGCTGTTAATTCGTTTATGTCCCTTAGCAACCCCTTATCTTTTGTCTTAGCCTCATATCTTTTGTCTCAGTCCCACCACGCACATGCTCAGCAACCACTTGTTTATAATTCGCGCGACACCCTCCAGGCCCCTCGTCAACGATACTACAATACTAAGGTCGAAATGATAGCACACTCTGTAAATATGTTTAGAAATTGCTCAGTAGTTCGTAATCTATCAGCAAGTAAAGATTACAGTACAATATTACATAAATTTGTAACTATGGGACGCGGAAAAAGATTAAGCGAGTCTGAAAAGAAGCAAATTCTTGAACTAAAACAGCAACGGTTATCAGTAGCGAAAATATCGAAAGTAATAAGAAGAAGTCGTAGAGTAATACACAATTTCTTAAAAAACGTTGAAGATTATGGCAAAAAGAAAAGTACTGGTCGGCCGTCATCGTTATCCGATCGTGATAAGCGAGCAATTTTGCGTGTAGCTTCCAACTCACAGTTAACAACGAAGCAAATAATGGAGAAATCTAATGTTAGTGCCAGTGTTTCAAGCGTTCGTCGAGTTCTACTATCCTGCAAAAATATTGAGAGGCTGAAATTGAAAAAGAAACCTTCGTTAACAACGAAACACAAAGTAGAACGTTTACGCACTGCAAAAGAAAGAGTGCATTGGAAAAAGAAATGGAGAAAGGTACTATTTTCAGACGAAAAAAGATTAAACTTGGATGGTCCTGATGGATTGTAATATTATTTTCATGACATAAGAAAAGAGACAATGTCAGCAATTCGACGACAAATAGGAGGAGGCAGCGTGATGGCTGGACCGGTATTGGTTACTTCGGCAACACAAGTATCAAGTTTATCGATGGGAGAATGAATAGTGTCCGATACATAAATTTAATCAAAGAACAAATAAATAATCATGCAGAACGCATTTCTGGACCTGATTACATCTTTCAACAAGATAATGCATCTGTACACACATCAAGATTGATACAATCATATTTTAATGAAAATAATATATCTATTTTGCCGTGGCCTGCACGCTCCACGGACCTTAATATTATTGAAAATTGCTGGATAGAACTTGTTCACGGCGTTATACGCGAATGGAAAGCAGTATCAACAAGAATTTAAAAAATGCAATTGTACGCGAATGGGACACGTTAAGTCAAAATTATATCCAGAAACTATATAAATCGATACCAAATCGTACAATAGAAATAATAGAAAATAAAGAGGGATATACCCATTATTAAATAAGTATACATGTTTGATAATTATTATTAGTTACAATTTATGTTGATTATTTTCTTATTGTGCATGTGCTATCATTTCGTTCTTAAAATAAAACGATTTTTTTTGTTACACACTAAACCTCATAATATTTTTAATTATTTTCAACGAACCGCATATCCTGCGCTCATAATGTTTTGATATTATACGTTACAGACGAAAAACTTTGTACGCGTTATTGAGAAATTAAAGATAGCACACCTGGGCTATCTCTTTGACGAAGAGTGTATATCATTAATATTAATACTATTGAATATTAATAACTGTACTGTTACTGGTCTAATAACTTTATGAGACATGTGAATAAATATTTATTACGTTTTTATGCGATCAAAAGTATAGGGTTAACCACTTGGAACCCGCGCTCACGAGAACATATGAAAATGGCAGAAGTAAACATGTATGTTTACTATTAGCAACTATTACGATTTCTTGTAGGCTTGCAATTTTATGTTCACGTCGCTTAATAATATTCCACTTGTCGCTTAGATGGCACGAGCTGTCCTAATTTAGAGATGAAAGTTCGCGGGAGGAGACAACCACCTTAAAATGCTGAAGCATTAAACTACTGAGTGCGCGAGATAAAGGTTAGAACTTTTATCGAAAAAAATAAGAATGAAATGGATTTGGAGATTGCTGTGTATTTCGTTGGTATCGAAGCCAAAGTGATTCTGAGGATTCTCTCCGTTCCTTCGTTATAGTTCCTGATTTAGCAAAATATGAAATTCGGTGAGAGTTCATGAGGACCAATCCCTTCTCCAGGTTCCCTGGTTCGTGGCATGATCCAAGGGAAAGTAGTGTAGAAGTGCATATGTGAGCACTGTGTGTGACACGACCCTAAATTATCACTGTCGAAAAGGGCTTTGCCAAAAGATCCTTTCTTCTTCGCATTCCTCACTTAAGAAGACTGTAAGGTTTATACACGTTGAGAAACTACTCGATACATCACGGTTGTCCCCTTTTATTGTTTCTAGCTGTTTTTATTTATGGATTTTTCCCTACTCAAGTGACCACCTAATCTAGTTGAGTATTTCACCAAGGATGTCTTTATTACTGTCAGGTCAAAAGTTAAAAGCGATTCTTACGCTCTTCAAATGTTTAGATAACGCACGCTATCGCGACGGTGGAAATAATTAAGATGGCGACAATCTATCTTTGGGTGTCATCACAGAAAAAAGTCGGGCAATCTCGCTCAAGTCAAAAAGAACCGACGAGTCAGGCTACTTTTACTCGTATGTCATAGGTATCGGTTCAATCCCGCCTGAACACTGATGTTGTCCGATAATTCCGGAGCGATTCTCTCTCTTTCCCTTTCCCTTCGCCTGCTGTCGTAAATGTGTACCCGTACACGCCTAGAATTTGTTCATGAACCATCCTCACATACACATGAAACCGGTTATTTGAAACAATTTCCAGTGTTACCTATTATTCGTACCGACGATGACACAATTATTAATACATAAATCGTCGAAGCAAGAAGAGTACAGTTTTTATATTTTTTATTTCATTGTTATAAGATAGTTTCAGTTGGATTATTGAGATTTTTACGAATAAAATGATACCGACTATAACTATATCTGAATTAATTTCTATTCTTTGATGTTGTTGCGTACAGCGATCAATTCGTTGTTGAGCAAGTCGTAGGTGATACTTCGAACGACGAATTAATCTTGTGCGAGTAGTTTTAGTTAAATTAGTATTAGGTCAATGGACTGATAGTTTGTACAATTCTCGGCGTTCTTTGTAGTATTTTTGGAAATTAGCTCCGTCAAGTAACGATCAGCTACCTCGAGGAGCTATATATCATTATCCCCTTCTTCTTTGTTTACCTGGTACGTCGCGTATAGATATAACTATACGTATACATTTTATAAATTACACAATTAAAATAAATAATTTAGTCTGATTAGCGAGAATAGGGAAGCATGTTTCCTTATTCACGTACGCATATCCGTTTAAGCATACTAGTTCTTTTCATTTCCATGATTTTTTTTTGAGGTTTCTTTTTATCGAAATTTTGTAGCTATTTTCTGCTACTCCTCTTGTTTGCTCTTTCGTCTTTTGGTTTGTCCTTTCATGTGCTGATATCCATATCGAGCAAATTTTTTTTCTGTTATATCTGTCTGTTCTTTCTCCTTGTTTGCCCTTTTCTGGGTCGTTTCATTTTTTCCTTCTCTGTTTCTATCAGTTGCTCGGCGATCTTATCGATGCAGATATTTTCCTCCTTCTTTGTTGTTTTTGTTCTTGTTCCTCTCAACCTGTGTGCTATGGTATTTAATGTGTTTCTTCGAATCGGTTAGGATTGCGACTTGTTTATCTTTGTTTCGGCTTTTGCCCCTTTTTAATTCTTCGTGAACTGCTGTTGTCACTGTAGTGAAAATAGTTGTCCTATTGTGAATGTTGATTCCGCTTTCTTTCTATTCTCTTCCTTCGTTTCTGATAATTCCAATCCCGTTAGTATAGGCATTTCGCTTCCTTGACCCACCAGTGTAATATTTTATTGTCCATATTGGATTCATCTTTACCTTTGCAATTAAGTCCTTAATCAAACTGTCATTTTTTATATTTGTCGGATTTGCCGGGTTGGCGTTAGTCTTTGGGGTGCGTTGTGTATCTTCATTAGGACAAGCCATCGTAGTTGTTCAATGGAGATTATATTTACAATTCTATGTACAAGTGTTGATTTAACAGGGTTTAACAATTAATCGTGGTAATTAGACACTCTTAATGTAAAGACAATGTTCTTAGGTTCAATAACGAATCCACGGTCAACGGGGAAAACTCTTTGTTCAAAAGAATATATTTTGAAACGCAAAGTGACGTTAGCTGCGACGCTCGGTATCATTCTGACTGACAGACAAGACGATGCGTGTAAACTCTCCAAGATGATTACAAGAATAAAAGACTGACACGATCGCATTTGTCAATTGCATATTGACCGGGGATATCGACAAAATTCCAGGCGCCGTTACTAGGCAGACCCGCGTAGAGCCGTCATTGCTCCTGCCCGGGGCTTGTTTGTTAATACAGCGTGTGTCCCTCGATATTGGTACTTTTTTTGTTAAGTAAAAACGTTCATCCCGTGACCGTGGCTACGTTCGGCGACCAGTTGTGTCACCTCGAGCCCAAGCCCACTGTCGCAAATCTCGGGCAAACATAATCAGATCGTATCACAACAACTACTTCTAAGTTCTATTATTCAAGTACAGCTATAATAAATAGTTTAGACCAAAGTGTTGGGGATCTTCCCAAAATTCCAAAAGAAAGGCCCGATGTCTCTACATCTCCGACATATTTATCTGCTTTTTGTATGCTGCTCCTAAAACGTTTGTGCTTATGAAGAATTCTTTTGATTGTTTCTGTGTTTTCTCTCATGGTTGCTATTTTTTTCTGTTCGATATTTATTGTAATATACTCTAATAATTATATTCTATATAATTATATTCTATATAATCACATTTCTTGTGTGCTTCTCCATGTCTTTGTTATTGCATCCATATTCTGATATTCCTTTCCTTCTTCCTCATATTTTAACAATTCCTCTGTTAGTTCTATTATTTCATTGTTTGGATTGATTTTTTTTTTGTAATAAATAAATTCCGTCCTACTTTCCATGCCCATCGTGTCAGTTTCTATGTTCATTATATTTGTCGAGATTGTGTTTTTATAACCTATGACTGCTCTTAGATCTGCATGATGTACTTTGTTTGCTTGTACTTCAATTCTCTCGACGGACTTGGTACGAGAATTAGATGCCGTATTCTAAAACTGATCTGACTATTGTTTTGTATTTTCTTGCCCATTGATTTCTATTGTAGTTTTGTAGGCCGACCTTTTGTTTCTCTTTTTTTGTTGTGAATTTTAATATTTTGGTTTCCTCTGCCGCTGTCTGTAAGTCTATTTTTCTCAAGTTGGACACAAATCTGTTTACTGCGTTTTGTAAGGCTTCCTTTCTCATTGTGGTGCGCTGCTTGTAGTATATATGATGGTATTGTCTTCGTACTTTAGGGCTCTCACTTGGTTACTTTCTATTTCTTTGGTAATATCCGTCGTGTAAATGTTATTCGGTATAGGACTGAAAATAGCTCTTTGGGCTAGTTCTTTTCTCTATATTCTTTCCACTGGTGTCACGGTGGGTCAAACTCCCTTTTGCAATCTATAGCTTCGTTTGATACTCAGTGGTTAAAATATTTCTGTATTTTCATTAGGTATCCCTTCCTTTCTAGCATCTTTATAATTGGTCTGGTGATTAACATTGTCATAAGTTTCTTCCTTTTTATTGAATCCTATTTTGATGTCTGTGGCTAGCATGACCAGATTGTCCATTGTGCCCGTTTTTCTTCTAAAATCGTTTTTTTTTTCGTTTTTCCCGCTAAAAGAAAGACAACTGGCTGATGTGTCAGAACGATGAATCTAAAGGACGTTTATAGGAGCAAAAGATCGCAGCGGCATCTCTCTTATGCAATTCAAAAGAAAACACAGCGTTGGCGTTGTACACGGATGTATCGGAAGTCGCCATCGGTGCAATATAATAAAGATACGTGAGAACCATTAGGCTATTTGCAAGAAAGTTAGAAAAGACACAGACGAGATATAGCGTATACGATAGAGAGCTTTTAACCATCTACAAGAACCTCGAGTTCTTCAGGCATTTTGTGGGAGGCAAAGAACTGCTTCTACAAACGGGCCATTATATTAAACGGGCCAGTTTATAAACGGATTTCAGAAAAAGGCTGACAAAGCCGGCCCATCACAAACGAGACAGTTGGATTACATCAGTCAATTTACCAAAATTTACTAAATAGTACACGTAGACAGTGAATATGTGAATACACTAAATAGTGCGGTTGATGTATTGTTCAGGATCAAAATATTTCTCATTATCTCTACAGATGAGTTAACGAAAGCTCAAGCACAAGACTAAAAACTGGCGAAAATTACTATAGAAAAATCCAGCACGTTAAACTTTCAAAAACTATTTTTAAACAGTTAAGATAAATTGCTGTACAAAGACATAAAAAATTATATCAGACCTTATGTGCCAAAGAAACTAAGAAAAAGAATTTTTTATCACGCACACACCCTATCGCATCCTGGTGGAAGAGCAACTAGGAAGCTGACAAGAAAAAGTTTCGTCTGAACATTAATGCTTCGCATGCCAAAAAAACAAGATTCATCGCTACAATAAATCTAGAAAATATACATATTCCATAGGGTCGACTCGAGCATATACATGTCGACATCACAGTAAATCTAACAGAAACCTAAATATATAATACGTTAATGATATTCATTTCTAATTGAGTTATAAGTTATAAAGTTATAACAGACTCTTACAGCTTCGCATATACGTATATGTACGTTGCGCACGAGGACTTTAGGTTTGTCCAACTCCTGTTTATAAACAGACGATGAGTGATCGACTGTCGGTAATCAATACTAACGTATACGTTATCATACACGCACATTTGTAAACAGAAATACAATATAGTTGTACCGACAGTTTTTCGAATATCTTAGAAACTAAGCGAGTTCATCCCTTATATATAGGAGAGAAATTGTTTGAAATGTTGAATTTTACAATACATCCGAACATTATCGAAATTTAATGTTTCTATAGTTTCATTAGCAAGGGCTACAAATACTGTTTAACTGCAATAAACAGATTCTCCAGGTGGTCGGAAGCAATGGCATTCATGAACATCTCTGTAGACAGCATAGCTCTATGCGGAATGGATATCAGGATTCGGAGTCTCAGCGACAATCACTACCGATCGAGGAACACAATCTAAATCATAAAAAACGTTGTTAAAACTGACAGACAGACAGGACAGACAAGACAAGAACCTCAGCATACCGCAATCGAATGGGGCGATAGCAAGATGGCATAGGTTGTTGAAGTCAGCTATCATATACTATGAAACCAAGAATTGGGCAGAAATATTCCCAACAATGCTGCTGAGACTTCGAAACAACGTAAAGGAGGATCTGAAGGCATCCGTTACAGAGATGGTCTATGGTACAAAACTGAAACTATCTGGATAAGTTCTTATCAGCGAAGAAATAGAAACAAATCGAAGAATCGAATCGAGAAACGAAGATAAAACCAAGTCCAATTAGACATCATAGCAATAAAAAAATATTCCTCATCAAGGATATACATACTTGCTCACATGTATTTCTTCGAGTCGACGCTACGAAAAAGCCTTTTGAGGCACCTTATGAAAGGCTGTTCGAAATTATAGAACGGATAAATAACTATGTTTTTAAAATTAAATACTACGGAACACTAACAAACATATTCGTCGATAGGTTAAAACTCGCCTTCCATGAAAGTAACGAAAATAAAAAATCTGAAAAAGCGTCAATAACATCTAGTCCTAGAATATAAAACAAAGAATGTTGTGCATCTATTATTTCGCTATAAAACGAAAAAATCTTTCGGGACAACCTAATACATGCAGATGGAAAATTGTATCCGCAATCCGCAATCACTTGCCAACCTAATACATTGACCAGTTATTGACGGAAGGTAACCGAATAAGGGGAGAAAGTGGCGCGGGAGCTGTCTCACAGATAGACACTTTGATAAATGCCTTTAAATTATTTATTATTGCAACAAATTAATAGTTCAAATTTCTTAGTAATATTTGTTGACATCTTACGAGGGTAAGATAAGATAATCAAAGAAATACTTTTCCATAAATTTTCCTAAGACTTCAGCTTTACATTAACTATTACAGGTCGTACAAATTGACAGCCGAAATTTCTCAACATAATTTCTCAATATCCTATTTTCGGCGGCCCATGTAAACTTTCTTACAAATTGTGCTGTTTCTCTCTTGCATTATATTTTTCTCAATCGCCGCGCAAGTATGCACCTTTTTCTCGGAAGGACCACGATCGTATATGTAAACAGGTCTCGGCTTTCATATACCGAAACCTAGTGAAAACCGTTCGAAAATTGAATCGTAAAAGATCAACACGGAAGATAAGAAAATTCTCGTTCTGCGCATGTTTGACATGAATGTGTCAGACAGAGAGATATATTCTACCCATCTCTATCTCTCTCGCAAGAATACGAACTTTGTTGTCTTCCATGTTGATTTCTCATGGCTAGCGAATCTCGAAACATGTTTATATGATCGTAGGAAGGAGAAACTCCGTCTACTTAGAAATACGAGACCCATTGAATCATTGGATTAAGAGCACAAAGGAAGGGGATCCTAAACAAAGAAGAAAGGGCAGGAATCGAAGATCGAAAACAGAAAAGTGAGCTCTCAATTCAATTCAATTTTTGACTTCTAAGCGTTTATTTCTTTCTGTCGTAATTGAAACGTACAAGTTGGAATAAACGATCGTTTAGAAACACCTAAGTCTTTTTGAATTTTCGTACAATTCTGCGAGCAGGGTGGTTCAGCGCTTCATGGGCACCAATCCACGTACCTTTTTCCTGAAAAAATCCTCAAAAAGAACACAACAAAATAATGTTCAGATTATATAAAACATAAATATACCGTAAGTATTTTTTGACATGTATTTTAAAAAATTAAAATACGTATCTTTCTCCATTTATATTTTCAATTTTTGTCATAAATTATATACAACTCTTCAAATTGTTGTTTTTCCTATCCTGCATTCACTACACAGTTTCACCAACTATCTACATTATATTTAAACGGTCTTGTAGAGGTTATATAACGTAAAAGAAGTAATTATTACTGTTATGTTTTACCCTGCAGTTTTAGGGATAAGACGAGTGGGTTGGTGCTAGTCGTGGAGCGCTGGTCGCTTTGCTCGCCGAAATGCGCGAGAATTGAAAACAGTCAATACTTTTAAACGAGGTGGTTTATTCTAAGAACTTGAGTACGAGATCTTCTTTGCAGAGATTAGAAAAGTTCAGTGAACCGAGAATAGTAAGAGTCTTTCTAACTTTCTCCGTTGTAAAGTCGAATTCCCTTTTGTTTAATTAGAACCTGTATTTATAACATTTTGGAGACAGCTTCGCAATCAGTGATGAGCATGGTAGAACACAAGGCTTTTATGAGGCTTGGCTACCTGTACGTTCAGGTGGAAAGCACAAGAGTCTTGTAATAATCCACGCAATCGAACGGCTACACACATTATAACTTGCATCATTTACGATTTTACATTATACTGTACTACTTATATATAACATACATTATTATTTATATACTAATATATTATTATTTATATTTAGATTTATTATTTGTATATAACAGTTTGCAAAAGTTCATAGATGCACCGTGTTACAATAGTTTATAAACAAGATATATATATATATATATATATCATAAGCTGTAGAAAGTCTATAATCTGAAGGAAAACAATAAACATACACATATAAGCGATATATCTTATACATGATTATATAAGTTAATTTAAGTTTCACCCTCGGTCCATACGGGATATTTCCAACTAAATACATTCGTCGAAGCAAACTTCACGCAGTTATGTTAAAAGCGAGTTCATGCAATAGCGTAATATTACAAATTAGTTTTATTTTCGATTTTATACATTATAATATTATTATACGTTTTACAGTAAATACTTATGTAATCCTAAACACGATATAAACACAATATACAATGTCTTTCATACTAAATTTATAGAAAAATTTATCATTTCTTTTATTGACCAATAGTGAATATGCGATTTAGAACTAGAATATATGTTATACGAAAGTAAACAAGATATACCTAAACTGTGCGACGAATCATAAATTTTAATCCATCAGATGTTACCTCATGGTAAAGTTGTGTTTTTTTAATTATTCAAAGAAAATAATAAATCATTCATAATATGATGGCGATAGAATGCTTCAAATTAAAGGTTTAAACAAAGATCTTCTTTTAAGGAAATAATCAATAAAATTACCGTGGTCAGTGTAGGTTTCGTGTAATAAGTACGACGAAAAGATTTTCAGATAAATGATTAAAAGTAACTTCAGTTGATTAAAGACCCGTTTTAAGAAGCATGAAATGCATAAAAGGAAACTTAAACGCAACACGTATGTTTTGTAATAACATTCTATTCATTTTACCTAAATGTTTACATATAAACATAATTTGTAAATTACTTTTATTTTTAAATTTCTATTTTATATATAATTTATTGTGAAAGAATTTCAAACATTATTTTCTATAGATTACTACAAAATATAAGAACTTCTGAAATTTTACCAAGGGTGAATAATTCTCGAGATAATCAAAATAAATCAAGTGATTATTTTCAATTACCAAGTTTACAAAAGAAGAAAACTTGGAAGGATGTCGATGACAATGTATCAACTTGGGATAAAAATAGTACTGCAACAGATATATCCTGTTCTTCAGAAATTGAAAATATTGCAACGAAGAAAGCTATGGAACAGTGGGAAGCTATCGAAAGTACATTGTATGAAGATGGTAATCAAGTAACTCAAACATCTGTTTTGGAAGAATGTATACAATGGAGAATGCAAATACCTCATTTAAGAATAGTTGGGAAGAATCTGTTTCTTTCACCTAAAAGTAACTATCAAGATTTGAACGTAAATTATAGTCAGATAAAGAATAATTTTGATTCTAATAACGAGGAGATATTTCCAGAACATAGTACTTCATTAAAGGTACTGAATATTTTACATATTATTAAAATAACCTAATAGACTTAAAAATAACAGTACTTGTCATTAAAAATTCCTTTGTCCCTAGAAAGAAAATTATTTAGTAAAAAATACAATCTTTGAAAAGACTATATACGTATATTATTTGTAGAAAAGGAAAAATTCATCTAAGCAAAGATTACAGAAAACATCGCAAGATGAGATATTTGATATGCTTTATGAATATGTAATATCCAAGCTGTTTCCAAATAAAGGAAATGAAATTGATTCATTATATGATGATTTCAATGATGTTTTACAAATACATACAGCTACTATTCACAGTAATAAAAGTTCTGCAAAAAGTATAAAGGTAAATTGGTTTGAGGAAACAATATCTCTCGAAAGTAGATTTTCAAATAATAATAGTAAAGGAAGAGAAGATTATACCTTACCTATGAGAAAAGAAAGTGGTCAAACATATACACAAGAAATTCAAAAGTACGTATAAATTGTATTGTAGAATAATGAAACAAATACAGAAATGCAGAATGTTAATTATTTATCAACTTATAGAAAACATGATAATCCTATGAATAATGACAAATTAAGAAATCAGAAGGATGAATCTACTACGGAAGATAAGCTTTTAAGGCCACACACTAGTAGAAATAAACTTGGAACTGTTTTTAATGAAAAGGTTGTAGTTAGTCCTGTGCCTTATGTTTTATCAACCAGAGAAAGCTTTTCTACCGTAAAGACTACTCCAATCAAGTTTATGGCACAGTCTCTAGAAGTTTCTTCCTTTCAAGGCATGTCATACTTTTTTTTAATATTATGTATTACATATGGAATGTTAAAAATATTTTTAGCATTATGTGTGAATATTATTTTGTATTAGGCTCAAGTAAAAATATTAATTATTTTAAAAATTCGGGAAAAAATTCAACTTCAGCTAAAATTTCTGCTTGGCATGCTCCTGTTTCTCCTGCTGTGTGGCCAAAAAATATAAAGCTTGCTCCACTCGACACGACACGATTTTCGAGTAGCAAAAATAGGTATGATGAAAGCATTAAATTTCTTTTTATTTATGAAGAATATCTTTCATATTATTTTTATAATTTTAGATCTTTAACATCATCATCGGTACCAGTGTCACGTAACAGGAAACCTTTAAGTCCTATTTTTCGATCTACTCCACCAGTACAAACTATTCATAATAATAATCACGAAGGTTTAGAAATTCAAGGAAAACATATAATTCCTGGACAATCTCCTAAGTTAAGTGCGGCTACTACAAGTTCGGAGAATGCTGGGAGTAGCAAAAGCAGAAAAAAGAAGTCAATCAAAAACAAAACTGCAATGAATTACAACTAATTATGTTAGTTACAAAAATTGATCTCATAAAATTATTTTTATCTCTATTAATTAAAATTGTGTTTCATTGTTTTACACAAATAATAATCCGGTAAAATGCGGCTGACGTAACTGAAGGAATGTTAATTACCATTTATGCATTTAAAGCGGACATTCGTGATTGCGTTTGTGATATAAAAATCATATACGATAAAAATTCTATTTATTTTTTATTGACAATTGAGCTAAAATTGATAATTTAAAAGTTCAGATAACATTTATAATCTAAGTGTTGTAAAAAGTAACATTTTATATGATATATAAATATATCGTTATTGTTATATAATAATAAGAAATCTTATTGTATTACAGTATTAAAATGTGCTCTAATTGTAAGAAGTGTTTGCACCGTAAACAAAAAGAATATTTAAACACTGTATTAAAAATGATACGAGCTAGTGTTCCAATTTTAAAAATGTATATTTTAAATACTCCTGTTATTTCAGAAGCGAATATATTGTAACTATCTCTACCTCACTCCGTTCTATGTGTTATTTGATTGATGCACACGCTTAAGTGCGCAGGTGAATATATTTTTGTAATGCACATATCTGTATTGGACGTGCTTATTGTAAATATATAATAATTAATATGTTTAAATGTATTTACATTTCATACACATGTCATATGTAACGTAAATTTTAAGCTCAATAATACTTCATATTTTTAATTTCATCGTTTAAAAATAACTTTATCTTCAAAAACAATAATATTGTTTTTAAACTTTATTTTAGTTCATTGTCCATGTTATTTCATTTGGTTATAAAGTTTATATTTTGATTAATTTGATATTCATATAAAGTTTTAACATAAATTTTAATAAACCGTATAATTCCGTTATATGAAATTTATATATTATATTCAACATTAATTTTATATCATATTTAATTTGAGAAGTATGTGTGCTGGAGAAAAATTCGGATAAAATGCAAACTGCGCATGTGTGAAGTTCAGCGCGGGGACAGCAAAAGCTTTCTCTGAAAGGACTTATGCTTTCAGTTGTGCGTGGTCTCCGAAAGAGGATGGATGTAATGCATAGCGTATTGAAATTGATAATCATATAACGCGTTGTTTATTATATATTAAATGTTTTTAAATTCCTTTCCATTTATTCACGAGTGTTTTTTACATTGTATACTATAAGAAATTGATAAATTTATTGTTTATCATATGGTGTCGCACATGAAGGATTTTAACGTATCTTCGGAACCTGGCGGCATGTCTACATACGTTAGAAGTACTGGCACTCATCTGTCAACGTTGACAAGGATCTTGGGCGTGTGTACTGCGATTGGTAAGTGAATTATTATTCTTTAAAATTTAATTTAGAACGATTTTAAAATTTTACCTATGTCAACGTTGGTTGTATGTATCTTTTCTTTTTTAAATATTTTGTAACAAAAAATGCCGTAATATATGGCATAGAACATTATCCTATACTACTCTTTTATACAATTAATAGTTTACATTTTTCATTTATTTTATTTATTACTATATAATAGTATAACTAATAAAATACGCTTAATAAACTATATTTTATTATATCATATTCAATCATATTCAAAGTAGAATTTCAATAATTTTGACGTACGAGTATTTTGCATTATAACATAATTACATTTTAATAAAATTTACATGTTTTTCAGTTTATTGAACATACATAAAAAATAATTTCTTTTGTTAATGTAAAAAGTTTTTTGCTATTTCTCTAGTGAATATTAACTTTCCATATAAAAGGGTTGCTAAAAAAAAAAAAAAAGTAAATCGATCAGAAGGCATGACATGAAAAAGATTTTATTCAAATGCGATATATTGAATTCTAATGCAATGTTTATTATACAATGCATTTAAAAATTATTTTCTTTCATTATATTTTAGCATATATTTATGTATATTGAATGTATTTATGGAAATGCGTTAAATCTCTATTTCTCGGAAATTAAATGTTCAGTTTGTGAAATAAAGTTTTTGAAGTGCTTCGTTCCTAAAAAGTATAGCTTATTGCCTAGGCACTCGATATTGAATCGAACTTTTTATATTTCGTAAAAGACATTAAACTTTTGTCTTTTCTAATAGCTACCTTAAATATGCTACACAGATTAGACACTCGATTATTAATTGTAGTGCTAAAAGGTTATAATCTAGCTTCTGTTTACAGTTTTTAAGTATTTAATTTCTGTTAGTGTAAATTGCTGATTTTATATAGACGAACATAAAGCTTGATTCCTTACTTTGCATTGATAATTTAGAAAATAAAAATAAATTTCACATTTCCATCGTTAGTAACTCTAAACTTTTATTGTTTCATGGAGATTCTGATATGCGCAGAAATATGCGTATTAAACACTAACGATTTAACCATGTTTAGATCCTTTTCCTCAAAATTAGTTTTATGTACATTTAAATTTGTATTTTGGGCAATAATCTGAATGTATGTATCTCATTTATAAAAGAAGCAAAATATAGCTCAAATTTATGTATTTACTATGTACACCATCATCTATTAAAAAATGTAATTCATCTTGGTAGTATTTATATATACCTATATACGTATATTAAGATACTTACATTGCATATACTATAGTAGAAACTATATAGAATTAACCAGATTCATTGGAACCGAGATAATTCGACTAAAGCGAGTCTCACCGAATAATCGAGACTTGGAATAAACGAGATAAAAATGTATGAGTGAGCCGTTTAGAAGCCACATTGACAACTTTATAGTTTAAAGACCGGGAAAAGGTGATGATGTTGTAAACATTATTCTTTAAATTTATTTTGCAAGTCTACTATTATTTATGTCATTTTCTTGTTATAAATGAACTTATGAAACCAAGTAATTTAATTTGTTGAAAATTGAACGTTAATTCTATACTCACGTAATAAAATTAAAAAATTGATCAGCCTTTTGAGATATTCAACTTATTACTATCTCGTGCTCATTCTGCATCTGTCGAATTTGTCGCAGAAACAAAATAAATAGTGATTATATATTTTTTATTTTCCTATATATATTTTACTTTATTGTAAAATTCGTAGCCGATGTAAATCTTAGCATATAGCGCATTTTATATTTAATTTGCATTAAGCATTTAAAATTAAATATAAATTTTAAAAATTAAAATTTAGAATTCAAAATTAAAATTAAAATTCATATTAACATTAGTTTCTACTCTACATTTTGATATTCTTGAAATATAAATATGAAATATAGTGTGACATGCTCGAAATATAAATCTTAAAGTTTTTTTATAAAAATGCTAATGAAAATCTCCAAAGTGTCAATGGAACACGATCTGATACCAAGGTATATTATGGTATGCCACGTTATAAAGAGTTCTCGTGTGTTCTTAAAAGATTAAAACATTTTCAGTTTTGCGTAAAGATAATTTTATGAAATTTTTAAACCTAAACTTTACGAAGACATAAACTAACATCATTGAAATATATGTGATAGTATATATGGGTATAAATACGATATGGTACACCACATTTTTCTGTTAATTACATTTTAAAATGAATAAAGAATAAGCTGAAAGATAATATTTCAGGATGCACACATTTTTTCGTTGTTTTATAATCCTTATTTTAAGATTGTAAAATGTGTAATTATTAAAACAACTATAAACGGTGATTATTTTAAATGAAAAACAAAACAAGATAAATTCATACTGTAAGGAGATTGTACATTTTTATACGCCTTTTTTCGTTTATAATATTACGAACAGTAAGAAAACGTCACAACTAACATGAAGCCGAGCGATTTCATAAAATATATCGTCGGGTTGTAAAACTTAAAATGTTTGGATTTCAGAGCGGGAAAATAAATTTTTAAAACTGATCATGAATTTATATCGAAAATACTTTTTATTTAAATAATACTGCTTAAGATAAAAATTATTGTAGGAATTAATTATAATAAGTTGCTACATAAGATCAAGGTAAACAAAATTTATATTACGAGAAAACGAAAAAGTTGTCTCTTACATAAATTTATCAAGGGTTAAAATATTTATAATCATCGTTGTATATGTCATAACTTAACGTAAAAATATTTATTTGTTATTATTTGTAACAAATGACAAATAAGCAAGGACGACGTACAAAAGAAATAAAAAGCAACAATGATTTTGGGTAACTTTGGCGAATAAATTAAATGTTTTTAAGATTTTTTGCGTTCCTGATATCACATACAAAAAATACATATCTACTTTCAAATTTTTATAAGCAATGGATATTAATAATTGCCTTATATATAATGATATTTAAGATGTGAAATTTATAGTATACTATATTTAAAGGTTTTGTCCTATTCTTCCTTTGACTATACTGCAAAAGGCTTAATATATGATAGGAATATATGTTCTTCGAATACATATAATTTTGTAAGAAAAATATCTATGCTCTCTTGCGCGTTTAAATTTTTCCCACATGATCCTTCAAGTTTTAATCTTTGAACTGTTTTCTTTCTATTGTGTATATACAGGGTGGTTGGTAACTGGTGGTACAAGCGGAAAGGGGATGATTCTACGCGAAAAAAGAAGTCGAAAATATAGAATCAAAATTTTTCGTTCGAGGCTTTGTTTTCGAGAAAATCGACTTTGAATTTTCGCTCGGTACGCGTGCACTTTATCACGCCTCGTTACAACGGATCTCACTGTAGATTTGTAAAAAAATTTAAAAGAAAGAAAAATTAAAAAAAATTGTTATTCTATATTTTCGACTTCTTTTTTCGCGTAGAATCACCCCCTTTCCGCTTGTACCACCGGTTACCAACCACCCTGTAGAATAAAGCTACAGAAGCAAACCTATGAAAACTACAAAATCACTCTAACAGTAAGACATCTTTCTGAGTATAACAGCAATCTTAATTGTGTATCAAAGTACAAAAAAAACGGGGGAAGTTAACAGCAATGCAGGTATAGGAGCATTTAATCGAAACCGTCCAGTTCGCTGACTTAGCGCGAACGAGCTCGAAGCAATTCCCGTCTATTAATATTTAGTGCGCCTAAAGGGGCTTGCGCGATAGACGAGCTCGAATCTCCCGACGTTATAAAAACGAGAAGCGGAGAAGAAGGGCATCGAGGACGTCCGCGTTTCGTTCACCGAAATGTTTCGAAATGTTCCTGGAATGTTCGTTCTTCCGTGATGTTCCCCAGTGTTTGCAGAACTTTAAGGCAATCGAGTTTTTCCAAGCATTTTCACCGGGTCTGCATGTATCATTTCATTGGAGCGCATCGATCGGGAAGAAGAAAAATCGCGTGGATTAACGTCGCGTATTTTTCGCTTACGGTTTTCACGTTCTCGCTGCGGAAAAATATTTTCTCTAACGTTGTGTCGCTGAAACGGCCAAATGGAAAATGATCTCGTTGCAAAATATTTCTTTTTGCTACCACCGATCCCTGTTATATGATACCATAGCCGTGACGATTCTCGATGGCATATTTGTACTTTTTTGAAATATCGTAGGCAAATGAATTACCAGTGATACCACCAAGATAGAAATATCGCAAGAATGAAATGGTAGTAACGTTTTCCACGTGTTTCGAGCAAATCTTGTTCAATTACTGTTTGCCTATTGAGACTTTCGTGCTTGAAATTTCATTTTTCTCTGTGTTTGCATCAAACTCTCTCGACGATCATGTATATTTACCTTTCCTTTCCACTTTTTCTTTCTCTAGTATTATTTTCACTTCGTTTACGTGGAACTTGTCGTAAACGAAGTACCATATGTTTCTCTTATTAATTGGACTGAACTACACAATTTTGCGAAAATACTCGAACATTTGCAGATATCTTTTATGAATATATTAGGTGTGTTATACGAAACATTTCGAAATTTTATTACCGCTGTTAATAGTACTCAAATTGTATTATTATATTATATGGATAAAGTCTGGAATAAATCTAAAAATGTATATAGAAATTACAAAATACATATTTAGTACGAATATAGGTATTTATCATATGTAAGGTGTCAAAAATAAAAATCAAAAATAAAAATGTCGAAAAAGAAAAAATGCAATTTGTTCATTTAAGGCTTCGTTCTCGAAGAAAAGAGTTTGGAAGCCCATCAGGTACTGGTGGATTAAATGCAAATTTTGACGTATGAAACTTGTGTTTTTGCTCGTGTTTATATTATTAAAATATGGACGATGTCACGATCTACTTCCGGTTATTGTTGTTACCTTATGTCAGCGATGTCGTGTGTTGTACTATTAATCTTTTTCGTTTTGCCGGATCTAACCTTCCCCTCCTCATCCGCCGACGTTTTGTTATGGAGTCTTATCAAGTCCAAAGTGTACTCCAAGCATACTAACGGATTTAAAAGTAAACGTTATTTTAGCATTAAAAGATTTAAAAGTGAAATGAAGAAAACAAGAAGCGTGCAATAATTTAGTTTAACGGGCAGAGCTGTATGCATCAATACGGTCAACATTTTAAACACTTGTTACGCTAATAAAATGATTCTCAAATTCTCAAAATGTACTAATCTTATCCTTATCTATGATACCATTGAAATTAAATGCAAAATAAAGGAAAGTCATAGTACAGATCGATATGGTGGAAATAACAGCAATAACAGGAAGCAGACCGTAGCCAAACGAAGCCTTATATAGTAAATATTATTCTTTCTTCTCGATTTAGTTTTGCATGTAGAATCATCATCCAGCCTGTTGTTTCACGATTCCGTATTTCGCAGAGATCACAAACTTTTAATGTTAATTATCCGTTATATTAATTAATGGACTTAACACTTACTAGCACTTATTATATGCTTAAGATAGCTGTCCATGGCGGTATACTAATTTTTTTATTAAATATATACATACGTATGTGGAATGGTGTGACGTCAGGGAAGGACGTGGCGTGAAGGATGATCGTTTATAAACGTTGTCAAGATATGTTAATGTTGTCAAGGATTGTTGTAAGCGTTACCAAGGTTTGTTAAGGGAAAAATGAGTGTGGAGAATGCTGTCGGAGTTGGATCTATCGTGGTCGAGAGAAGTTCGTCGTGTGGTTGTGACGTAGAATTAGTGAAAAGCAAATACGCGAAACGCGAAATTATATTCGATTTTGTGAGAGTGTAACGATATTGCGTTTATCATACTGTTCTTTCTGTTAATTTATAATACAATATTCGTACATGTATAATAAATATCTTGTAATTTCTATATATGTATATTTTCAAATTGATCTAAAATCTTATCAATATAATCATGATAGTTACGTTTCATTGCAATGCTAATGAAATTCCAAAATGTTTTATATAAGAGATACATACAATATGGACATAAAAGGTTTTTATGGTACTTTTACCATAAAAAAGTAAAGTGCTTTTACCATATCAGTATTATATTGTCTGTTAATAAAATGATAGATTTACGTAAAAATTTGAAATAGAAAGATGTTATTTCGTTATAGCATTGTTTTCATTTTTCTAGATATGTCGGAGTATTTGAAGTTCTTCGTGTTCTGTAAATAATGTTATGGTATACAAACTGTTGCGAACAAATAACTAAATATCTGAAATTGTCAATGAAGAAAAACATATACCGTATAAAAAAGTAGTACAATTTCAATCCTCAGAGACGTTTTAAAATGAAGGGTTTAGAGAGGATATTTTAAATAAGGAGAGTAAGGTTAACATTTTATTATAAACGATTTGCAGTATGACTTGTGTTAAAAAATGGTTTGATTCTTCCTCTTGAGAACATAGACTTCTTAAGTTAAATTCAAATTCAAATTAAAGAAAAAGAAGTGAAGAAATTTGTATTTTTATTATATAGTTTAATTAAATGAATTTAAGATTAACAAACTGTATAACAAAAATATATAGGTTGAATAAGAAAACGTTTAGCGGAATCAGTAATTTTATATCATGTAAGAATCTCTGTTGTGAAGTATTTAGATTGAATTATTTATAATCATCAATTTCCCTTTTAACAGGTGCATATTGATTGATACTATCAAAAAGAATCTTTTTAAAAATGCACCTTTTCTTTTCAAATTAACTAAATTATCTAAGCTCGAGTTTATCGTATGTTTGTAACACATGTCAACCAAAACCATTGATTGACATACTTGTTCAACTCTGATATAAATCGCATAGCTACTCATACATATCCACTTAAAAAGCCAACAAATATTATACATATATTTTCAAAATAAGATATATAGAATAGGAAATACATAGTAAATGTTTTTAAAGTTGTTTTGATGCTTTCTATCATTTTTGTAAAATAAAATATCACGTGTGATAGAAAAAATGTAAGTGTTGATAAGTATACTAGTTTAATATTTTACAATATTGAAGCTCAAATATCTTCTAAATTAATAAACTTTTTTTGTCGTAAATAGCTTATTGATTATTTATAACAAATTTTTGATGCATCTATTAATATATATAAAAAAATATATAATTCTGTTAAAAAGAAATAAGTTATTTCTCATATAATTTTTACATCTTATATATTATTCATGGATGTTATATATATTCTTAAATCTTTTCGTCATTCTTTGCATTTTATGCATATATCAGATCAAAACGATTGAAATATAAAGATTTTTAATGAGAATAAAAAAAGTGAAACACCTAAAAATGTGCATAGAATAATAAGTACTGTTTATCTACGGAATGTCGAGTAATTCGCATATTTACCTGGTTTGAAACACAAGATGGGGAAATACAATCACAATTACGATTATAATTATAATTTGATTCTTTTACTCTTATTTAATTAGGTAATGTTTAAGTGATAGGTCAATTTTTAGATTTATTTGTTCTTGCTTTCGAACATAAGTATTTTGAGAAAAGAAAATATGTATATAGGAAGATATTTATCATTATTTTGATTTTATTATTATTTCTAAAGTATTTAATCTACGCATTAGTAATTACAATGAATCGAAAGATATTGGTTACTATAGAATAATTTTATAGTATTTATTCTCTGATAAAAAAAGCAGTTTTCTAAGAGATGCTGCTGAATAATTTTCTATTAAATTCATTTATCTATTTTCATTTATTCTAAAACCCTACTTTTTATTTTTTTTACATATTTCCCACATCTGTCCTACAATATTAAGATAATATTAAGATAGCAAGATAGTATTTATTACACCATGTTCAATAAATTTATGAATCAGAAAAAAACCAGCACTATAGAAGAAATATCTAAAGTTTTAGTCGCATATACGAAAACGTTTCTTAAAAATATCTTCATTCTATCCAATAACATAAATAACTTAAAATTATCGTACTGTACATTGTTGTATAACCAATTACTGCTATCTAATATTCTATCTCCTATAATAATTTATCTTTCAACGTACGTCTTAAGGGATCACTTCCAAGAACGAACACAGAGAGAGCAGCTCGTTGCAA
Source organism: Bombus picipes (assembly GCA_014737485.1). Taxonomy (NCBI): domain Eukaryota; kingdom Metazoa; phylum Arthropoda; class Insecta; order Hymenoptera; family Apidae; genus Bombus; species Bombus picipes. The sequence continues at coordinate 1,659,025 of JACXIP010000040.1, read as the reverse complement.
ATGTGCTCGTAATTCACGGTGTACCCGAAACGAGCTGCTATATCGTTTTCGTATAGCCATTGTCGAAAGAGGAGCATGGTAGACGACGCGAAATCTCCAGAGGAAACTATGGCTGGCCTTGTGTAGTTCCTCTTTAATTCATAGACGTGAAATGGTAAATAGTTGAAGACAGAAGTTTTGTAGCGACCCGTTGCACCGTAATGCTCCACGACCTATTATCAGTGGATGAATGGAGACTGGGTGAGCTTTTTCCAGGATGTGTCGTCGTGACGCGCGTCGTTGCACGACGCCCGGCATCGGCGATGTTAAGGAACGCTGAATCACCGTTTCCATCAAGCCACCGGTATTAATTACCCATGACAATCGCGATTTAGTCAGTCTTAATTGATAATAGCTAATGCCGGGTAAATGGAATCGCCGGCACGAGCAATTAAGTCGACCAATCGTGTGAGAACCAATTGCGGCTCCGTTAGCACGCTCGCGTATCGTTTCTGCATATGGAAGATCCAAATATTCTATGTAAGTACATACATATACAGGGTGGTTAATAACTGGTGGTACAAGCGGAAAGGGGGTGATTCTACGCGAAAAAAGAAGTCGAAAATATAGAATAACAATTTTTTTTTTAATCTTTTTAAAAATCTACAGTGAGATCCGTTGTAACGAGGCGTGATAAAGTGCACGCGTACCGAGCGAAAATTTAAAGTCGATTTTCTCGAAAACAAAGCCTCAAACGAAAAATTTTTATTCTATATTTTCGACTTCTTTTTTCGCCTAGAATCACCCCCTTCCCGCTTGTACCACCAGTTACCAACCACCCTGTATATCTACGACATAGTATTATGTCGAGTTAGATTTAGTATAGAACGTTTGCTGTCTTAAATTACGTTGGACATTCATTTAGATAAAATCGATCGTTATTTCTCAAGATCAAGCGAAGATGCTTTATTACACTTATTGTTTTCCTGCTTATTGTTTCTACACCTTTGTAAACACAGTGTTAACAAAGAGAGAGTTAGAGTTTAAGAGCACTGGGTTTAGTTGAGAACATTTGGTGGGAACAATATAATGGTTGCAAACAGCACTGCTTGGTATTGTGGGATCTAAGGCTATACACGCTATTCTGATACTAGGACTATGGCTTATATAAGTACGTATTCTGAAAGTCTTGCTACTAAAAAGGGATTAACAGGCGAGGAATCTGGGTTCTATCAAATTCTTTTCAGGTCTATTGTTGTATAGTTCTTAACTAAGAAATTAAACAATCCGTCAATATTTTTCACTCATTTTAAATAAAATGGATAACGTAGGCATATTCTGATACAAAAGTTTATTAATTCCTAAAGTGTTATACATATACTCGATATAAACAATTTGAATTTTTATCCTGATGATGATGAGTAGATCTGATTTCAGATATTTTCCATGCTATTCAGAACAAGATATTCAGAACAAGATAGAAACAAGATAGTAAATAAATACAATAGGATTATCACAGTAGCCGAAATGACCAATTTATAATTTTTCATTGAAATTATAATCTTTTTTCCTATAACAAACAGATTATACTTTACCTCGCAGAAAAGTCGTTCAGTTTGGAGAAAAGATATGCTCTCGTAATGAAAAGGCATGTTCTTCACTTCATTCTCATAAACATTCGGTCAAAAAAATTTTCCAACGTTTGAAATAACTAATATTAGGAAGTTGCTAAGAAAGCACGAAATAAACTGCAGCGAATGACTTACGTTTGAGTGCAATTTGTTCTTGAATATTCATAAACACAGGAATTATCACGAGAAAAAATATTTCTTCGAAAACAACGCTCCTTTATAATTAATGTAGACATCTGAACTAGATCTCTAATTTATAATTCACTGGGGAATTTCTCGAGGGAGCATAATGAAAGTTTCTTGTGCGAGTAGATCAGTAATAAGAGATAACTGATAAATTCTCGTAATTACATTATATATATATAATACATATACATATAATGTATGAGTAATATATGAGTAAATATATATATATATATATTTTTTATTTTTATCGAAATTATTAATAGGTTGCTGTTTGGGAAAATTAAATGTACGAAAATATATCGAATGCAATATGTGAATATATCCAAAATATTCAAAGTAGAGTACTCGTTATAAAATGTAGAAGGTGGAAGAAATTTTTATTTAAGTCTAACTTTCTTATTTTTACAGTCCAGTATCCGTAATTCAGTTATTAAGTACCAAGGTAATTTTATATTTATCATAAAAGTACACGTTTCGTAGATATGAGAAAATTTCAATTACTGTCAATGCGAATATAGAAATTTTTAAATAAAAGTTTTAAATATTTTGAAGTTATAAACGAGAATATAAGATACAAGGTATATTTTTCTTATCTCTTTTAAAAAAATTTCGAATTTTCCTTTTGAGATGTAAGACAAATTTTGTTTGATCAATTATTAATAATAGTAGGTAATATTTATCTTCTGCGTCTTTTTGTAGAGAAATAAATACATTTCTCGCTCAATTAGCCGATAACTTTTAAAAGAACAATGTAAAAGAAGTACTGCATCAATGAAATTTAATTGGACTAGTACTAGTGTTGTACGTATACTTAAATTTTATCTATTATATATTCTTACAGTACATAGATTATTTAGTACATAATTGAAATTGATATTTATATTTTTGCATAAACAAGTACCATTTAACAAAACTTTATTGATACTTGTCCATCCGTTCTCCTTTCTTACTGTATATAAAAATTTATTTTTCCTCTACAATATCAGTATGAGATTCATTTAAATATCGAAGACTGCTTTTTGCCATAAGGCCAAAGAACAAAAATTAGTAACATGACTGAAAGGTTTAAAAATATATATATTTTAATATTTGGTTAACTTTATTACATTGAATTTTAATTAAAAGTTCTTTCGCGTTTCTGTGCTAGCGTCTTGACTTTTAATTTTGATTTCACAATTTCAATCCTGATCTATGCTCTTCCTTTGTTTGACCTTTTTTTACTCCAGGAGTCTCACCGTATCTTTAAACCAGCGTCGTACACGTACCAGACTCATATCATGCATTTACTAGCTCTGAAAATTCCACGTGCGTTCCCAAACCACTGAAACACAAACAACCCCTTGATGTCCCCTGTGGCATTTTAGTCACTTATCATTTATAGCTGGAAGACGAAAAGCCCATCCACCTTTAAAGTAGAAATGGTTCAAGTCACATCCAGACCAATAGTTGGCAAAATATTTTTACGTACTATACACATATAACCAACCTTTCCTTCAATTATTTATTTATTATTTTTGTTTGTTAAGCTTCGAAACGACACTTGTCCACGAACATTTCTTGTTTTCTGTACTACAAAGAATTAATATAATTATATCAAATACAATATTACGTTCTGTATACAGTATCGCTCTAAAATTTCTTTAATTATGATTAAGAAAGCAGGAAGTAAATTTCAAACGTTTACAATTAGCAACATAATCATTTACAAGTACTATAAACTAATTAGAAATAGATTAAGATTAACTGTAAACTATTTATATTCATGTAAGAATGGGATTAGTTACTGAGGGACAATTTGATTAACAACCGAGAAACTTATCTTATAATCAAATAAGAAAGGAATGCATAATGAGTTATAAAATAGATGGCATCGTTGATAATCTTTGTATTTAATCAATATTAAACAAATCTATATAATTATCAGTGAACCGGCCACTTATTATTAATCACGTGCAGATTACTTTTAAATTTTGTACTACCATTTCCATTATACTTACTTCATTTTTATATGAATTTTTAAAAATTATATAAAACATTATATTAAGATTCTATACAATAAGAAATTCGATTTTCTTCGAACGATATTATCAGAGATTGTGCTAGAAATGTCGTGGAATTTAGTAACTATTATTTTATATTTCGTAATATTTATTTTATATTAGCTATCATATTTAGACAATTTTGGGAATAGCGGAGATCTTACCGATTTTAATGACTTTGAAATATTCTAAACAACTTTTTCCTATACATATAACTGCTGCTCGGCCTTAGTTTCCAAAATATTCACAAAAATTCTGAATTAAATTTAGGTTATAATTACACTTTTATATATCCTAATCTAAACTTATCCCATTTATAAAAAATAACTGTTTTTAAAATTGTACAAATAAAGAAGAAAATTCGCTGTTTACAAGTTGAGGCAGAGTAGTATGCGCCCGCCATCAGGCAACCGGCAACGCTGGCGTGAAATAATTTTCGATGAATCGTCTGATATATGGAATGTTGCAGTTTATCTGATCTTCGATTGTTGAAAAATGTTACAAGTACAGCAAAATAAAAATTTATAAAATACAGTACTATATTAAGTAATACATATAGTAGTTTTGAATATATCAGTGCAAAATTATTATATAACTTGGGAACTATAGTCGAGTGGTGCGACGCAGCGGTTGTATGTACAGGAAAAAGTTGTTCAGAATGTTGACTTTGTCAACACATTTCGCGGTCATACATAATTACCAATTGAGCTTTTATCGTAGAATTTTCTTTCATGTTTACCTTATTATTTTATATATATACATATATGAAGTGAAAATGACATATAAATCAGAATTCTAAACGAATGAATGTTTTTAAAATCATAATAAAACCTATTTAATTTTTGCGCTCTAAAAGCCGATTGCTTTTTTCTTTTATTAGACAGTTGCATCTGATATTGCAAAAAGCTGCATCGAAAAATATCTCTCATAAACGATATGAGAGGAAGATTAATAATACGTCGCATAATTAAAAATAAATTTATAGGTAATAAAAAAAAAAATAATAAATTTATGGTTCTGTACCTGTGAATAGACACCGACAGAGTAATTGTTAATTAAATAAGAATCGCAAGCTTTTGTTGTGTTGAATAATTAAATGCGTATGTTTCATAAGATGTTACATGTTACATATAATAGTAATTGTGTAAGTTTGCGTTTATTATAATTTTCCTGTATACAGGGTGGTTGGTAACTGGTGGTACAAGCGGAAAGGGGGTGATTCTACGCGAAAAAGGAAGTTGAAAATACAGAATAAAAGATTTTTCTTTTTTTTTTTTTAATTTTTCCATCGAGACAGCGATCTACAGTGAGATCCGTTATAATGAGACGCGATAAAGTGCACGCGTACCGAGCGAAAATTCAAAGTCGATTTTCTCGAAAACAAAGCCTCGAACGAAAAATTGTTATTCTATATTTTCGACTTCTTTTTTCGCGTAGAATCACCCCCCTTCCGCTTGTACCACCAGTTACCAACTACCCTGTATAATTGGACAATGTAAGAGTCCTCGTTAATAAACGCTCTTAAAAAGAAACAAACAATGGCAGACCGAATAAACACTCGTTGCAGTTAAACACAAACATGTTAAAACTGAAGTGAACATATGGATAATTCAAACTCATTCTATTGGTAATTGCGCTTTTCTGAAATATACTACTTTTTATATACATGGTTAACACAAAATTGGATAATTTAGGTATGTAAATAATACGACGTAGGAAAATGTTTGTCCTAATTATCACAGATGTATTCTACACCTCAGAATCGGTGGAGATCTGCGAAAAAAGGTAAATTGACAAACCTTAAAATTCAAGGTCACGCATTTATTATGGCATCGTATTCTATTTATCGTGAAAATCAAAAATTTCAAAAAGACCATGGGTCGCAATTCAACCATTCCGTTGGAAAAAAAATGTTTAAAGTCCATTAGCTTTCAGACTCACTTTATTTGTAACGTGCTTACATTCTGCAGTCAGATGCGGGGAAAATAGCATTTATTGTCGTGCGCAATTACTCCAGATCCACCATTGTCGTATATCCCATCCATTTTGTCCTTTTCCTATTTTTCGCTATTTATCCAGTCCCTGACTTTGTATCTATATAGTTTTGTATAGTCCCTATACTTTTATTGTACATTCCGACCAAGTTTCTCTGTAAGTTTACTCATTGATTTTAGACGAATGTTAAGTAGTCTAATTTTATTGTTTAACGATGATACTTTTATTTTAGTACATACCGCAACTTTGGAATTAATTTTTCTAGATATTTCAAAATTGGCGATTTTTCTAAAGATATCGCTCTTCTAACCGACTACATAATAGTAAAAAATAACGTAGTACTAACATGATAAATAAGTGTGATAAATTTTTGCGCAACTAATTATGATATAGATCACCTTGACAGGAAATTTAATTGAAATTGAAACCGAATATGTAATTTAATAAGTACGCGTTGTGAAAAATATTTCCGGAAAAAAATGATCTACTGTGTTGAGGGTACGAGTCACAGAATGGAGCATGAAAAGAAATTTTTATACAAAATCTTTTGAATGTGTAAGAAGAATGGCTGATAGAATTTCATTTCGACGATAGAAAGCGTCGACGGTTCTCATTAAAAACTTGGCAGTGCTGGATTCGGTACAATATCATTTGAAAAGTAGTTTCCAACCGTGCTTTTTTCGTCGCTCCTAATTAAACCACTGTTCTGCTTTAATCTTTGTGAATTATGGGCTGAAATTAAATTTGTTGGACGTAATCTGAGGCGGCATGTGACGATAAATGGAATGGAAGCGACGAGGAAAAGTAGAAAAGATGCTGCTTAAATGAAAAATAGTTTGTACAAATATTTGAACTGCATAAATATAAGGAACAGCCGCTTCGATATGATAAACAATTTAAATGAAATTAATAATAAAATAATTTTGCGATTATCACTTCCAAAATATTCAGTGTAAGAAAATATTGTATTTTAAGATTGAAATAGTAATAAGGAACAATAAGAAAGTAGCCATTTTTTTATTACATTTCCAAAAGAAAATAAAACCATTAGTGATTTTTTTTATAAAGAATAATCGTAAATTATTTAGACATGTAAGTATAAATTATGTAGTTAATAATAAGAAGTTATGTATATATCTATATCTATATTTTTTAAATCATATTTACGTATTATTTACTATAATACTACGTTTTATTAATATACCTTTTTATTGGTATTGATTGATTCATTCGTAGTAGAATTACAGTCGATTATTTCATTTTTCGTACCGAGTAAAATAAGGTTCTGATTATAGATTGTTATATTTGATATTTTTGCTCTGTGAAATATTTGAATATTTCGACATTTCTGAACAATTTCCGGACGGGCTATTTTAAAACAAGTTGGAAGTTCTTGTAACAGATTTATAAAATGATTAATTATAGGAATTTTATCGTATTGGCTTGAATTACAGCAGATTTACAACATTCATAATCTATACTAATATTATAAAGAGAGAATGTCTGTAGATGTGTGCGTGTGTGTTCGAGATAATCCCAGAAGTTATTTAGCCGATTTGGATAATTTTTTTACCACTGGAAAGTGTATTTCCTCCGGATGGACATAGGCTATATTTTATTACGCTTACTCCTCAGGGAACAGAGCAATGAGCATAAATACCCAAGTCGGATTAACAGCTTTCCACTACACGGTTACGCTTTGTTGGATCGACAGTCGACAGTCGATAGTCACTTCCTATAAATATTTCACGAATATTATTTATTATATTGAATTCTGTCATAAATAACAGTGGATTGAGAATCGCGAAATTAAATTCTTATCAGTTTTGTCCAATTGCACGCAGAAGAAGTTATGGGCCACACCTAGTTCGTACATAAAATTATTAGTTCTCTAGGGACAGTTTGTAAAAATATTGTCTTACTGTTAGTATTATCAATTATCTGAATAGATAGTTATTAAGTTTTAAACAAATCTCTTCATTAATAATCGTTAATCAAAATTTTATATTTAATACCAATATGGAAAGGATATAAATACATGTATGAATGGAAGTAAATTTAACATTTCATGATTGTAATAAAATTCCTTCATATGTATCTATTATACAGAGTGGTTGGTAACTGGTGGTACAAGCGGAAAGGGGATGATTCTATGCGAAAAAAGAAGTCGAAAATATAGAATAACAATTTTTTTTTTAATTTTTCCATCGAGACAACGATCTACAGTGAGATCCGTTATAACGAGACGTGATAAAGTGCACGCGTACCGAGCGAAAATTCGAAGTCGATTTTCTCGAAAACAAAGTCTCGAACGAAAAATTTTTATTCTATATTTTCGACTTCTTTTTTCGCGTAGAATCACCCCCCTTCCGCTTGTACCATCAGTTACCAACCACCCTGTATATATATATTTTCTTATATACACATTTTTATTAAACTTCCCTTTACTCATCGAATGTAGTAAATTTACCATGTCTTTTTTTAANTGATTATAATCTTTTAGTGATATTGAAAAATACGTCTTTATTTAAATATTTTCAAAAACCGCTCATTACGATATAAAGGATATTGGATATTTATTAAATAATTTTTACGTGATTTATTATGTTTTTAGCATAGTTACCCTTTCTACAACACAGTTAATTCATTCCGCTTTGTATGGAAACTGTGTTTTCAGAGGACCATGTCATAAAAAAGTTCATATCATATTTCACGTACAGTTGCGTCTACATTATAAATATTTCACTACTTCTATATTATATTTACATACCGTATGCAGTAAACAGATTTTGGTTCTAGTATTGCATCGAGATTGAAAAATATTCAACTAGAATGACACTTTTTAGGGATTCTTGAAGCCCCCAGAGCCAAGGATGAAGATCGTCTTTTACGAAAATGAGGTGTAAAAATTTTTGGTCAATCTGTTGATGTGTGACATTCTTATGGATTTTGATGATATGTTTTTTAAAATCTGGTACTTTTAAAACCTATATTTTCGACTTCTTTTTTCGCGTAGAATTACCCCCTTTCCGCTTGTACCACCAGTTACCAATCACCCTGCATATATATATGTCGGAGATGAAAGGAAACCGCAGCCTCTCCTTTGAAATTTTGGGAACATCCTCTAGTACTCTAGCCTAGATTTTATCATAGCTGTAATTGTTCGAGATTTGTGATAGCGAAATTGGGTTCGAGGTGACAATTGGTCGCCGAACGGGATGGACGTTTTGTCTAACGGAGGTCTGGAGTGGTTGTATGGGTTTTCCGAGAAATGTGGTTGTGGCGGCATGCGGCCTTGGGAGCGGGCCTAGCCACGTGTGATGTTGCCTCGGAGGTGCCGATACAATGGGACATACATTGTATTAATAATCAAACTCCAGGCAGAAACTGCCTAGCAACGGCGTTTGGAACTTTCTCGATGCTTCCAACGAGTGTGTATCAAACTTCAGGCGGAAACTGCCTAGCAACGGCGTTTGGAACCTTCTCGATGCTTTCAACGAGTATAGAAAACAAAATGCAATCGTACAGCGAGAAAAATCTCCACGAGGCGGGCATTCGTGCGATTGCCTTGGAGAGTGACACGTCGATCACTTTCAACAATCGTATTTTGCGCCTAAGATTAGTTTACGCTTAGTAAAGAGTTATCCCGTTGACCGTGGATTCGTTTGAACCCAAAAACATAGTTAATAGCGTTCATTAAACTTATTATTCGTAAATCATACTATTCATTAAACTTACTATTCGTTAAACTTATTATTCATTAGACTTATCATCTGTTAAACTTATTATTCGTACAATTTATTATTCACTAACTTTATCATTCGTCAAACTTATTATCCATTAAACTTATTATTTGTTAAGCTTTATGATAGTCTTGTATATACGTGTGAATATAATCTCGGCCTTGTGAAACAATGGCTAGTTCACGTGAAGAGTTGTTACAAAATTGTAACCATAACCTGACATCAGAAGTGGGATCAGAACCGCTTAAAGTGATACAAGAGCAGATGGCCTTTATGCGCGAGTTAATTCAGACGCTAGCGCATAAACCGAGGGAGCAAAGACCGAGTACGGAATCTAAGGATGTAACGTTACCACGTTTTGACCCTGAAGGCGCGGACGCTCATATACTGATCTGATTTTGAAAGACTACCCGATACAAGATAGTGCATTACTTTCTGCCCTAAATCGCGCCCTAAAGGGTTCTGCTGCGCATTGGCTTTCGCAAATAGTGTGCGGTGGAAAGCTGACCTGGCCAACGTTTAGGGAACAATTCCTTTCGCGTTTTGGTGGCAAAGAGACAGCCGCTTCGGCGTTAATAAGGATATCCAGAGAACGACCGTCGGGGACCGAATCCTCAGGAGCGTACGGTAGTCGCCTACGTTCCATGCTGCAGATGAAGTTGCAAGATCTAACGATGTCCGAAGTGATCAATGCCTTCGCCCTTTATATGCTAAGTTCACAAGATCAACGCTTTCGACGACTAACACTCGCGAATAATATCAAGACGGAGGACCAATTTCATGATGAAATGAGAGTTCTTCCTTACAACGGTCAGTCGACATTTTCGCCAGGAAATTCACTGGCGGAACCTGAAGCTAAACGAAGCAGGCCATCAGTTTCTTGGATTAAGTGCTGTGGTGCTCGCGGACATAGAAGAACGGAGTGTTACCTGAAAACAAAAACGGGGAAGGAGCAGAATATACGAAACCCAAAGGAAAAACGACCAGCCACCTCGTCGAAAGTGACTTGCTTCAAATGCCACGAGGAGGGACATATCGCGCCTAATTGTCACCTTGGAAAGTTACACATCGAGCAGTTTATACCGAGCGGCCCAGGAAATCGTATTTTGTGCTTAAAAGTATTCTACGATTAGTAAAGAGTTATCCTATTGACCGCGGATTCGTTATCGAACTCAAGAACATTGTCAATTGCATCTTGCGTGTTTGAACACCACGGTTGTTCGTTTAACTTTTGTAAAAGTCATTTTTGTACCTGTAAATATAATCTCTGCTGAACAAAACGATGGCTAATTCAAATGAAGAATTGTTACGTGCCCTAAATTCTAACGATAACCCGACATATATATATATTTATTTACTTACATATATAGTGTATATTATATGTATATAAGTATATATTTTTTTTCAATGTAATACATTAACATCATACAGTGTACATTTATTTATTATAACAATTTTTAGTGGATAACTGGAAATGATTAAGCACATGGACTTATGTTTCGTTATGAACGAAAAGTTTTATTGTAAACTGTGCTTTACGCAATTTTTGCAATAGTAGTGCGGAATGTTACTAATAATCGTTGTTTTTAACCATAGAATGCTATGTTATATTTTCCTGTGTTTGTGGAATAGTTAAGGAATAGTCTATTTTACACTAATTCTTGTTCTGGTTTCATTGATCGACGTTGTAATTTTCTTAGAAAAAATGATAAAAAAAGGCGTAAAAAATATGATAAACAAAATGCAATAAAAGATACAATAGAAATATATTTCATAAAATACAAACAAATAATTCCTTTATCTTTTACAATATTCATACCAAAAAGCTTTTTATAGTTCTGATCAACTAGGAACACGAAGTATATTTTCAATATTTTACTTTAATATTAGTCTTATTTAAAATAACACGAAATCTTGTCTATTACTAGCAGATTTTGGGCCAAATTGTACGAAATTTTATTTTGCTTTGCAGAATCTGTGGAATATGATAAAACAAATTTGTTATTATTTGATATTTCATACTCGAACGTATATACATATATTTAACTGCGATAGTAGCTAGTCGTTTAGCAAGTAACATTGGTAATTGTCCATGAAAATGTCCCTCGAGAGGCCATTAAATATAAATATCTAGATTTTTACGAAGGTATGAATATCGGCGTTTCATTACTTTGTTAAACGAAGGATGGGGTACTGGGGTAGCCACGAGCAGCCGTCCTCATGTGGACAACCGCAGCTATCGGTTTTCGCATACCAATGCACCTACGTGTATAGTGTATATACATATGTATATGATACAGCGATTCCTTGATATGTACTCATCTACAAATATCTATGAGATTTTTTTTTAGCAATTTTTGTTTTTTTACATGTCCATATGAAAAAGCGTATAATAGAAAAAAATATAAAAAATTATAAAAGAAAGGGAATATATAAAAATTTCTATGCTGTTAAATGTATCGTCCAATATTCAGTGTACATGTGCGAATAAGCAGAAAATATTCTTAAATTGACTTCACATAGCCTCAACGAGATTCCTCCTATATTGTTTTCTACATCACGCAGAAAATAACCTTCAACCAGAAGATTGCGTGGTGAAAAATATTTTGTACGATGATGTGCCCACGGTGAACTTTAAAATTTTTATTTTTAACATTAAAATTTGTTAACTCTTTGAAAAATTGTAATCCGGCTCACGTCAGTGTCTGCTATGATATCAAATGTGTTCTTGTATTTACATATATTATATTTTTATATTCTGTTTTCGACGTTAAATGTATCGTCCAATATTCAGTGTACATGTGCGAATAAGCAGAAAATATTCTTAAATTTTTTACTCTACCTGGCACTGCTTTATTTTTCTTTCCTCTACGTATATGCACAAAAAATAATAAAATACATTAAAATCGTTGGAACAGCTGCTAACGAAATTTTATATATTTGTAAATATTCCGTTGATTAAAGTAACGAATATTTTTCTTTATGTCTATTTTATACAATTTTGGCTTCCTTTGTATTAATTCTTATAACTTCCTCGTTTATTTATTGCTTTCCAATTACTCTATAAAAGCTTCTATGAATTCCTTTGACTTGAGTAATACTTCTTTATTTTCCAATTCAATTGATCCCATAATAGTCCTATTAGATTAACTGTGAAGGTCAAATCAATTTAGGGAGTTCTCTGCTCTTACGTAGTATACAAAAAATCGAAGGATCGCTATGCTTCTCTCATCTCATGCATTTCTCATACATCTTGACCGAAAAATTGTCGATATTTGAACTGTTATAACCTTGTGTACAAAGGCATACCAACAATCTATCTGTTCTCATTTTAAAGGGTAAAGACCTTTACCCCCATCGCTATTATAAAACACATGCTAGACAGACATATACTGCAAACTCACTAAACACACATATCACACACGAGGTACAAGTCCGACCATGAAACTTCGTGCTGTAGAGTGGGTTATGCCAATGCCAGCGGCACACTTTTTATTTAAAGAGCGATAAAACAGCGAAAAAAGATCGTACATCAACTTTTTAGACGTCGTCGTAAAGAGGTGACCTCCCTTCATTTTAAAACGAGTCCCAAAAAAGTTATTTTTGACTCTGTAGAGTAGCTTGAATCTGTAAAACGGCAACTTCAGTTTCCCACTCTATTTTGCAACAAAAAAAGGATCTTTGAAGAAGTTAAATTATTTTGAAGAATTATTTTGTAAAAATTAGATTGTGAAAGGGAAGGCTCCACACTTTAAAGTGAGATTGTTGTATGATTTTTTGTATATATTTTACATATTGACAATTTCTCGGTCAAAATTTCACGATACTTTAATTTTGCGACGTAGTGTGCTATAAACGTGTATGAAAATATTTCTAAAAACTTAGACAATCTGTTGATACGGGAGTACTTTTAGGGAAGACTCACGCTTATAATCTACAGAAGCTTAAAATACAAGACTTCGATGGCTTTTAAATCTCTAGAATCGATAAGCTTTTCCACACAAAATAATGAAAATAGATAATTGTTAGAAACACTATATGGAATTATGTGAAAATTATCTTCGCTAAAAATATGCTGTTTCGAAGAGAAAATGAATATTTTGTTTAACTATGTTATATGTATTTTGTGTTATTTTCAAAATAATCGTGTTTTCCTACCACTGAAAAATTTTTTTAAGGTTCAGAAAAATATAAAAATATCGTTATTGATATTAATGATTTCTCGGCTAAATTTTGTGCTAAATTCTTTCCCATGATTGAAGCAAGAGCAACAGTGTGATAAAAATTAAAAAATCATAACACAATTAAAATTTTGTTTAAAAAGAGGGATGTTTCTAATATCTACCAATCTAATAGCGAATCATTTATCTTTGATAACTGCAAGTATTTGCAACCTGAAAGTGAATAATGAAAACTGAGCTATAAATTACTACCCTTGGCCATTTCTACTGTATCTTCATTGAAAAAGTATTCAAGAAAGAATCTTCGAAACATTCGTTATACTTCTTTACACTTCACAGGTTTAAGCAAACGCTGTTTAAACATCCATAAACAAATGCATCAGTTCTCATGAAATTCGCGTTAGATTAGCCTCGCCTTTTTCTTTTCTCTCCCTTCGCAGCTGGCTTGGTAATAAGATTTAATTAACTAGTGAATTAGCGTTGACTGCGTAATTTTCTAAACACATTGTTTATAAGAGAGTGAAAGCCACCCGTTTAAGCTTGATTAGAATCCTGGCATGTACCTGTCTTGCTTAGCGTTCTATATATTATGCATTCATTCCCCCACTGAAATTTCAATTGCATTTTGTCTGTGTTCTACCCCTGATTTATAGAAGGTTCGTGTGTTTTTGGTTACCGATTCATCAGCATTGGCGTAACTATTGTGTAATCTATGGGTTCAAATTTGCAATTATTATGCAATGTTATCTATAATATATAATTATGTTATCTACGGGATGCGAGGAAAGTAAGTGCCATGAATAGCACAGCGTTAATTTACATTTCTGAATCGTTGAAGATTTGTTAAAAAACGTTGCGGCAATATTGACGTTGACCTTGATATTCAAGTTCAAATTGGTTTTTTTACATCATATTCTACTCGTCACGAGATCCGAATGTGTTAAAGGAACCATTCTTTCGAAGTTATTCTACTCTTGTTAGAGAAGTTTTTCTCGCACAGTAAATAATTTTGTAATAATATGAAATCACGAAGTTAGTTGCTTCGATAATTACCTATTTCCTCATTAATATCATTAATATCTCGTTATTTACTTTCTATCTGGCTGCGAAATATAGACATATTGCAAATAATGTAAAAGTAGCTAATGGAACTTTTACAACATCACCTTTAGGGAGAGCAGTTTGGTTGGAACTTGTTCCTTTGACAAAGGTCCTCTTGGTGAGTAGAGTACGATGCAAATAAAAAAATTTAACCTTAAATTGCAAAGCCAAGGTCAATTTTGTGGCAACATTTCTAAACAGATCTGCATCAAACAATCATTTTGTGGTGATTGTGATGCTTAATATTATGTATTGTATGTATTGTTTTCGACGGAAGGAAATTGAACTTTACCTTGGAATTATAATGTGCGATGTTATTTGGTTGTAAATTGGTTGCCAGTTTTGTTAGATCATCAAAACAATGAAAGATACATGAAACGTATGGACACGTACTTCTAGTTGAGAATTCATCGCACTTTGGCAAACTTTTATTGTTTATAGCTTCGAAATTATAATTAAGAAGCTTTCTAAAAAAAAAAGGCTTATGGGTGTATGATAAGTATACTATAAATAGGTGACGACTCTATTCAGTCAAATAGTTGAATGTTACGGAAATTTTATTAACGAAGTTCTTTAAGAGCCATTGCAGTTATTAAAATTAGTATTTCCTAAACACAGTGAAACCAATGAAATTTTAGGAGAGATTTGTCTTATCTAACAAATATCGTAACGAGTACCATACTTTGGGTATTTTATATATTTTATTTTTCATATACATGTTTTCTTGTATTTTTATGAGTATTCTATGTATTTCTCCACTTTAAAATTTCGCATCAATATATAAATAGCTAATATTAAGAAACCAATACTGAAATTTCCCATGCAATTTACGCAATTCTGCATTTTGTTTTGAATCGTTTTTCAAAAGAGCTCCTTACTTGCTGTACGATAACTAATCGTTTTTGTAATGCATACAAGTTGTTTTCGATGAAATGAAATTGAATTTTATTTTCCAACTCTGCGATGTGTACAGTATTACGACGACATTAAGTTATTTGGATTAAGATAAAAATATACATAAGATACAAACAAATTTTTAAATTGAGGTAGCTTAAAGTTTACCAAATTGTAGTATAAATATTGTCATCAACATGTATGCTTGTAATAAGAAAATAATTTCGTTTCTTATTAACTATATTGCCTTGGATAAGGAAGTGTCTGGCCTTTTCATAAACAGCGTTGACTTCACATAGCGTCAACGAGATTCCTCCTATATTGTTTTCTACGTCACACAGAAAATAACCTTTAACCAGAAGATTGCGCGGTGAAAAATATTTTGTACGATTATGTGCCCACGATCAACTTTAAAATTTTTATTTTTAACATTAAAATTTGTTAACTCTTTGAAAAATTGCAATCCGGCTCACGTCAGTTTCTGCTATGATATCAAATGTGTTCTTGTATTTATATATATTATATTTTTATATTATGTTTTCGACGTATCATTCGACTGATCATTGTGATACAACAAAATTCCTTTCCGATTCATTAGTATTGATCATTTCCATTTTAATACTACTGTTAATCTTTGTAATTATTAGTCGTACGTTTCATTTGATTTTATCTTTGAAACCAAAAATAAAAAGTAAAATAAAAGGTGACACTTATAGAATAACACAATATCGAATTCATCTATGCAGAAAATAGCTTGATAGGAGTTTTTCTTCATTTTCAAATATACTAAATATTGACATTGAATTAATTATAAGTAATCCATTCTACATTTAACCCCTTAATCTGCATAGCCCGTAGTACGATGATCGGGCCAAATATACAGGGTGGTTGGTAACTGGTGGTACAAGCGGAAAGAGGGTGATTCTACGCGAAAAAAGAAGTCGAAAATATAGAATAAAAATTTTTCGTTTGAGGCTTTGTTTTCGAGAAAATCGTCTTTGAATTTTCGCTCGGTACGCGTGCGCTTTATCACGTCTCGTTACAACGGATCTCACTGTAGATTTGTAAAAAAAATGTAAAAGAAAGAAAAATTAAAAAAAATTGTTATTCTATATTTTCGACTTCTTTTTTCGCGTAGAATCACCCCCTTTCCGCTTGTACCACCTGTTACCAACCACCCTGTATATAATAGCTTGTTTACGTTTTCGGCCGAAAATTCTCGAACGTAAATCGTAGTTTAAGGGGTTAAGCACTTTCTAAGCATTTTGGGATTTTAAAGGACCAATGTTAACATTTATTAAATATAGTATAAATTGCCAAAACAAATAACATCGCGATAAACGTTAATAACAATGTAATGATTTGTTCTGCTTTGGACGAAAATGCAATGATATATAAAAGTTGTAAGAAATGGTATCGGAGAAAACAATTTCCTATCATGTGCGTAAACTGGAATTAGTCCAAAAACAAAACCGATAAATAAATGGTAAATTTATAGAAAGAGGACACTGATTTGATTTCTAAATCTTACAACACAAAGTACATAACTTCAATTTTAAAAGTATTTATGTACAATATCATGGCTTCCCACACTGTCGCCGAATTAAATTTTAGTACGCATACGTTTACTTAATTTATTTTGAAAACCATTCATTTTGTGCGTTAATATGAAAATTCTGTTCCACGAAACATGTTATCCTCTTTACTTTGCTAAATCGATACGACATTTACACGAACCTTACACGTCATCTGGCGTCTATTAAACAAAAATTTCAATTTCTGGTCAGTTGAATGGAATATCATGGTGCGATACAACGCCATGCAGGGCAACGTGACGTCAAAACTGCAAGTCCGTAACAAAATATCCAATTTATCCTTGTTACCAAGTTACAGCAATTGAAAGTTTATCCCCTCGGGTGCAAGTAGATTGGTCGACGCTGACACTATCCATTTTCTCTCATTTCTGCTTTCGCTCCGGTTGTCCTCCTCGTTTTCAGTTTAAAACCATCGTTCCGTATGAGCTTCGTTACGCTTCCGTCCGATTTAATGGTAATTTCTCCAGACATAAGTCACTTCTTTGGTTTTGTTATGCTCCGAAATTGTTCGCATTGATCAAGTGAACCGGATTTCAATTATATTCTCCAAAATTTTCTGCAATAAAGTGAACTCGACGAATTTCCTTTGAATCGATATTTGCTTTGAGGTAAATTCTCTTTTCTTCCAGTAGATTCGAATGCGAAACGTAATATCTCATAATTACGAACTATGTCAATTACATATGTTTGGGAAACATATTGAAAAATGTATATTTTGACGAACAAAATATTATTTTTATGAAATTGGTTCAAGTTGCGGGAAAATAATGCTATTGAATATTAAAATTTTTTAAAAATTATCTATAACGTTTTCTTTTACATATATTTTTTAAATGATATTGCTTATTTTTAATATTAAATTTTTTTTGGAGATCAATTATTGCTTCACAGTCACATGTATTGAGAAGAAAAAAATGTTACACGAGAGACTTTGAATATTTCCTTTTGACACATGAAGGTAACGATTCATTACAATATAATATTGCATTCCTAAAATATACTAAATAACAATAGAAAGCAGATGGATTGCATAGATAACAATATTTTTACAAAAGAGGCCACATGTACGTGGAATACCTTTTTTATTGAAAGTTTTAGACGAAAATACTTTAGGTAACATTGTAAGGAAAGTTATGTTTAATAATAAAGATTATGTACTTACTTGTAAACACATTACTGTATATATTCACAAGGATTTGAAAGTATAACATATGTATACCAAATCCTGTAGATAAATAGGAATCTCGTATATTATTTTTTATAGATACATTAAAATTTATTTTATTTTCATATTGGATTTCTTATAAATACTAAAAAATCAAAATTATTCGGATATTTTTTTATTCCCAACAAAATTTCATACAGATTAGTAATTTTAAATTATGTGCATTGTTTTATTAAAATTGCTAATATATTAGCATTTCCTATACTATCTGCTCTCCTCATCGTAGATATGACGTATTAAATTAAATAGTATTTCTTAAAATCTTTCAACCACTTTTTTCCCCTTGTTGAAATAAGCATAACAACTGTCCTAATATTTTTCAGCGGAAGTGTACATCATTTTTGGAATTTGTGTCATTTTTAATTAATAAGAAGCCTAATGTTAAATTATATGAAATGTATACATCTTTAAAAAGAACAAGATAATATATAAAATTTATCGATTTAGATCAATGTAAATTTATTATCTTATCTACTATGTCAATATTTAGATACGATACATGTAAATATGCAGGGTGGTTGGTAACTGGTGGTACAAGCGGAAAGGGGGTGATTCTACGCGAAAAAAGAAGTCGAAAATATAGAATAAAAATTTTTCTTTTGAGGCTTTGTTTTCGAGAAAATCGACTTTGAATTTTCGCTCGGTACGCGTGCACTTTATCGCGTCTCGTTATAACGGATCTCACTGTAGATCGTTGTCTCGATGGAAAAATTAAAAAAAAAAATTAAAAAACATTGTTATTCTATATTTTCGACTTCTTTTTTCGCGTGGAATCACCCCCTTTCCGCTTGTACCACCAGTTACCAACCACCCTGTATATAAAATACAGTGTATATAACAATAGCAACCTTTAAATTAATATCATTACGTTATATTTATATATATAAACATGGAATTACAGAGATTTATAAAGAAATGTAACAAAAATACAAAGAAAGATGAAAGTATAATATACGGAATAAAAGATTGTATTATTCGTCAGGTCACAGATTTGTTGAACTTTATAATCCGAAAACAAATCACATACGTAAAAAAAGCTCGAGTGTGTTGTAATGAAATTTTTTATGTATCCGGTGATGTTTGGTTCAGTGGAAACGCTTCTCGTCTTCATTTCTGCGCGGATAAACCAACGTACTTGTCTGAGCCATATGCATGGTAATTACTGAAAGGAGGTCAAATCATAGGTTTTACTACTGCCGAAGAGTTTCATTCTCGCAGAAATCGTGTTTCCGCGCGCGTGCAATATTGCGTTCTGGAAAGCCGTGCGCTTCGTATCTGTAGTTATTAAAAATTTCTCAACCTTTTTTTGTTGAAAACAACGAGTAGACGGGATGGGGTTACATTGTACGGAGAGAAATCAGGAAATAAACGCCAAGCTTTTAGCTTGGGAAAAAGAAGTTATACTATTTCAAAACGATGATTTTGAGATTACCTATGCTTGTTCTGTATGGGCATCCGATACGATAATGTTAATTGGTTTAAAAGTGTTGCAATCAGAATTAATGTTAAATTATGTAGAAGTATTAGAACAAAATTCAAGGATTTAGTAGATTTGTAAGATTTGATAGGTAGATTAGATAAAGTAGCTGTTTTGTGATTATTAATATTAATTTCATGCACGATTTGTATCAGTTTTAGTAAAAATGAAACCTTATTGACCTGTGGTAACAATTATATCTCAATCATCATCAATCTTGCGCGAGCATTTCAAACCTTAACAAACCAAACAATTTTCGGAAAGAACAGTCTCATCCGTCAGTCTTTCAGTCGTCAACATGTCCAAACTCTTGTGGAGTCAATATCGTTTAAGTCGATCGGTCGATCAGCGATATCGAAGCGATCGGCTGTCAGTCTCAGTTCAGCATTTCATTTCCGATCGAATTCAACTCACAGCAGTCGGAGAGTATAATATGGTTTAACCTTAACCAACCGTAACGATCAGTTCGTATTGTCTCAGCATTTGGAGACAACAATCATTCTCTCATTAGTCGGAGAGGATTATTTATTAGTAAACATTGTCTCAGCAGTCGCAGACGACTGAGAATTTTCTCATCGTTCGGAGAAGGTCACCTCTTAACGCCGTTGAGTTCATCAATTCATCTATTACTCTTTCTCTCTCTCTCTCTCTCTCTCTCTCTCTCTTTCTCTCTCTCTCTCTCTCTCTTTCTCTCTCTCTCTCTCTCTCTCTCTCTCTCTCTCTCTCTCTCTCTCTCTCTCTCTCTCTCTCTCTCTCTCTCTCTCTCTCTCTCTCTCTCTCTCTCTCTCTCTCTCTCTCTCTCTCTCTCTCTCTCTCTCTCTCTCTCTCTCTCTCTCTCTCTCTCTCTCTCTCTCTCTCTCTCTCTCNTTACTACGTTTCTCACTCTCGGCTTTGAAACACTTTTTATCTTATTAAGAAATATTATTTACACAAACAATTTCCGTACAGTAATTGAAATTAGACTAATTTAAAAACGATGTTCGTAAAATTAATATTTCAGACAAATCTCTATGTAAGTTCTATTTTTTCAGGTGTATTTATAAATAGGTGTATAAACTCACTTAACCATCCATAGTTTACTAAATAATTAACCCCTTAACCTACGATTTACGTTCGAGAATTTTGGGCTGAAAACGTAAACAAGTTATTATACAGCGTGGTTGGTAATTGATGGTACAAGCGGAAAGGGGGTGATTCTAGGCGAAAAAAGAAGTCGAAAATATAGAATAAAAATTTTTCGTTTGAGGCTTCGTTTTCGAGAAAATCGACTCTGAATTTTCGGTCGGTACGCGTGCACTTTATCACGTCTCGTTATAACGGATCTCACTGTAGATCGTTGTTTCGATGGAAGAATTAAAAGAAAATAAAAAAAAATTTTTTTTATTCTATATTTTCGACTTCTTTTTTCGCGTAGAATCACCCCCTTTCCGCTTGTACCACTAGTTACCAACCACCCTGTATATTATATTTGGCCCGATCATCGTACTAGGTAGGTTGAGGGGTTAAAAAAGTGTCAAAGAATGGAATCGATCAGTTTAAGTTTTATAATGGTTTAAATTCTTCTCACAGAAATATATGTATTTATTGTTGTCTTTTGCTGCTTTTCTCTGTAAAGATAACGAGAATTCAGGTAGAATATCGTAGAAATTACGACGATAGTCTCCATTGTGTGTTGTGTTTGGAGAATTAAGCCGTAGTTCAATGAGATAAAGAGGACTCGAGCGTGAGACACCCAGCGACAATTTGTCCGGTGTAAACAGAAAGTCAGTTGCTTCCTGTTCCCAACTTGTTCGAGCCAGAATGAAACAAGTTTCGTGAACTCGCGTTTTATGTTGCGGTTTAATTAGTTGTACAACACGGTTCGCGTTAAACGGATTATGGCTAGGCCAATTTCGTACGCAGATTGTAATATTTTCCTCGATGATTTATTTTAATGATTTGTTCTAAATCTGTTGCCTTTCGATATATGCGTGATTTTCGTATTCCGTGATTAAACGATTTACTGACCCGTTACTGACTTGTCTTTAATTTTGTTGGATTTGTACACGCTATCGCAACGATATTCATCAAAGCATTTTAAATAACAAAGCGATATGTTGAGCAATAATATAACTTTAATGCATGTGAAACTTATTAAATCGCTATTCTATATAAAATATATTAAAATCATGCGAAATTTATATCGCTTTTAAAACAACAATACAACTTGTAAAATGGATCAATTTGAATAAATATAAATTTATCGTTTTATTGATTATGGGAATATCTAGATACCATTGATTTACGTAACTGTTTGCATTTTTTCAAAAGAGTATCAAAGATTGTTAATTGAATACAAGATGTATTTAATCCGGAATATACGTTATGAATAAATTGTAATCGTTTTACGCAAAAATTCCAATATACCTACGTGCATATATGTATTTTTATATTCTTTAAATTATACCTATTGATTATACCTAAATTATACCTAATCCGAAATATACGTTATGAATAAATTGTAATCCTTTTACGCAAAAATTCCAATATACCTACGTGCATATATGTATTTTTATATTCTTTAAATTATACCTATTGTATAATGATCACTTATGAACAAAATTTCCCTGATAGGTATTCCAGTAATTCCTAATAAACAAACGATTTTCCAATAATTTCAAATATGGAAATTGTAATGATTTTAAACGCATATTTTACGACTAATGTGCATCAACGTGCAACGTGCATCGTTTCATAGGCATTTAAGGAAAATTCCGTGCAATAGTCACGAACGTAAAAAAAGCTTTAGAATAATGTTATTATAAAAAAAAAAAGTTACTAAAGTTAGTTTAGTAGGATGTAAAGTAACGAAGTAAATCGTTTACGAAAATTATTAGATGATATAGGCAATTCTAAACAATATTTATTCATCCCATATTCTTCCATTTTTCACCGTGTATTTGTTTATATATTCTGCAAAATATAATATCGATTATGAGAGGCACACAAACTTATTACACAACCCAATATGTAAATATGTCGATAATACATGTAACGAAAAGTGTAGCTAAGTGTATTCCTACAAGCCTGAAAAATAGAAACAATATTTCCATGAAAATACATTGATATTTTTGTGTATTCCAATAGAATTTCATAGAAAATTTAGGGGTGATGTAAGATATTGTTAAAATGCATGAGATTGTGGATTAAATTAATTCGAGATGGATAGCAAAGGGCATCGATTGGAGAAATCAATATACAGAGATGGGTCACCGAAGCTTTGTGTAAATAGGGGAAAAAGGGTAATTTCTCATAAAAGTTAATCTTTTCGAAATCATCGTGAGAGAAAGCATGTGAAGCTTATTGTAAAGCAGTTCGAATAGTTATTGAAGTTCTGAAAATATTGTTTTCATATTGGAAGAAAATTTGATGTATTGCATTACTTGATAAAATGTCAGAAATTAATGAAGAGAAGGATGTAATAATTTTTCTTAATAGATTTGGGATCTTATGGCAGATAGGATTTAAGACATTTCTTCTTTAAAATTCTCCATTTTTATCAAAATTTAATTATGCAATAGTAATTATATATTTAACATTTAAGATAATATATTTATATATTCAATAAATAATATATAAGATCATTATATATAATATATTATATATATTATATATATATAATTATATATAAGATCATTTTTTTTTCATTTCATTATAGATTTGTATCATTATAGAATTTCTATGTATTTACATTGTACATTGTAGCAACCTAATTAGTTTTTTAACTTTGCTTACATTTATACACGTAGTTTCTCGACATTATTCTGTTGCTTTTTATTCTTAATTTGTGTCATTAGTATGTGTAATGTGGTAGCATGAAAAAGGATTAAAATTTTTAGTGGCTTTGGTTTGCAGGATTTATGTTTACTGAGCCACGGTTTTATCACAAAGAAAAAATTTGCCTGTATAATTCTCCTCGAAAAAATATGTAGTATTTTAACACTATAAATGTATCTTCATTTGCATAGACATTGTTACGATGATATTTGTGTCATCATTATTATAAACGTTTTGTGAATAAATTATTTGATACGTATTAATTATAATTATGACAACTAAATATAAAATAATTATTCAACAATAATAAGCGTATGTACGTACATGTGGAGAAAGATTTATATTTCCGGATATGAATATTTATAGAAATTGAATAATTTTTATAGCTGTAAAGAGACTTTTATAACCTTAATTATTGCCTTTGTAAAATTGGAATAAAAATTAATAAAACAGTAGAAAAAATAGTGCAAGCTTTACATTTATAGCATATTCAAAAAGAACAGATAGCAATATACAGGGTGGTTGGTAATTGGTGGTACAAGCGGAAAGGGGGTGATTCTACGCGAAAAAAGAAGTCGAACATATAGAATAAAAAATTTTTTTTTAATTTTTCCATTGAGACAACGATCTACAGTGAGATCCGTTATAACGAGACGCGATAAAGTGCACGCGTACCGACCGAAAATTCAAAGTCGATTTTCTCGAAAACAAAACCTCAAACGAAAAATTTTTATTCTATATTTTCGACTTCTTTTTTCACGTAGAATCACCGCTTGTACCACCAGTTACCAACCACCCTGTATATGTATATATTTATTTATTTATCTATTGAATTGAATTAAACATCCAAATGCACAATTACAAATGAAAGAATAGATCTACATTCAAATGTTCGTATAAACTTTCACGATCATGTTATTTAGTATATAATAAGTATCCCACACTTTAAAATGTATTTTACGAGTAGTAAATTATATTCTGAAATTTACTTTCACTGTCGTGGCTCTGGCTCAATATTTCAAAAATCGATACTTTACGATCTATTCACTCTTTTTCCTATACATATATCGTTCTGAATTGACTTTCTTGAGGAAATACACTTATTGGAAAATGTTTCGGAAAATGATACAACGACACCGATATCGAAGTTTCTCTTTCTTGTTGCTTTTGACATCGTTTATTTTTTGTTCAGTTTTCTTTGATCGTCGCTTTATGTACAAGGAATTTTAATTTTCATGCCCACTTTTTGTGTTAAAGCATCAAATAATAGTATTCGATGAAGTTAGTTCCTTCACAATATGATTAGAATAATTGTTATTGATAAACGATGGATTAAAAATTTTAGATAAACTATAGTCTTTCCGGAGTATTGTAAATCGCTGAAGCCCAAAATGGGTGTTATTTTTCACGGAAACGAACGGTTTTAAAAATAATTCAGTCTTATGAGCATTTGGCCGACAAAGGTTTCAACTGTAGAAATCCGCATAAAACCGTGATCATACAGAGTGATAAGCAGTAACCGGCAAAACAAGTGATGGCACAGTCACTACCAATGTTCCAAATGCCAGTTTTATCACATACTGCTTACCGTCCTGTGTTACATCACGGCGCGGCGGTCGGAAAATAAAAAATAACTCTAACCGAATCCAATGCATACAGAATAAACCATACAGCAGGTTTTAAAAGTACCAGATTTTAAAAAACATATCATCAAAATCCATAAGAATGTCACATATCAGCAGATTGACCAAAAATTTTTACACCTCATTTTCGTAAAAAACGATCTTCATCCTTGGCTCTGGGGGCTTCAAGAATCCCTACAAAGTGTCATTCTAGTTGAATATTTTTCAATCTCGATGCAATACTAGAACCAAAATCTGTTTACTGCATACGGTATGTAAATATAATATAAAAGTAGTGAAATATTTATAATGTAGACGTAACTGTACGTGAAATATAATATGAACTTTTTTATGAAATGGTCCTCTGAAAACACAGTTTCCATACAAAGCGGAATGAANTTAACTGTGTTGTAGAAAGGGTAACTATGCTAAAAACATAATAAATCACGTAAAAATTATTTAATAAATATCCAATATCCTTTATATCGTAATGAGCGGTTTTTGAAAATATTTAAATAAAGACGTATTTTTCAATATCACTAAAAGATTATAATCATTAAAAAAAGACATGGTAAATTTACTACATTCGATGAGTAAAAGGAAGTTTAATAAAAATGTGTATATAAGAAAATATATATATACAGGGTGGTTGGTAACTGATGGTACAAGCGGAAGGGGGGTGATTCTACGCGAAAAAAGAAGTCGAAAATATAGAATAAAAATTTTTCGTTCGAGGCTTTGTTTTCGAGAAAATCGACTTTGAATTTTCGCTCGGTACGCGTGCACTTTATCGCGTCTCGTTATAACGGATCTCACTGTAGATCGTTGTCTGGATGGAAAAATTAAAAAAAAATTAAAAAAAACTTTATTCTATATTTTCGACTTCTTTTTTCGAGTAGAATCACTCCCTTTCCGCTTGTACCACCCTGTATATATAAAATACGCGATACATTTTATGCAGTTTTAGAAAAAACCGAAGGTGTAACTAATGATATGATAAATATTTTTAAAATGTACAAAAGATATTTGACGAAAATCTATATTTCATTGTAAAATCAAATGAAGGAATAATTTTGATAGTACACAGATTAATTGGTAATGTATCGAATTTTAAAATTGCATCTCTTGAAAAAAAACAGATGAACACACATATTGTTTTTCTTTCGATCGTCATGTGAATAAATCCATATACTTTCTTATTTACTATAAACAATCCTTCTTTGTGTTACAAATCAGCTATACTATTTATGATGCAAATAACCCGATAATAAACCGACGATTGAAATAATTAAAGCAACACGTACATTTTAATTTCTGATTCTCCCAAATGCGAGATCGAAAACAAGAAACTAACATCAATATATCGTTAACCAATTTCCTTGTCTTTTTCCATCAATAAAATATCCTTAAAAATGTATTCGGTCAGTGAGGACACCACAGCGATACCCGTTATAGTGCACCACAGCATAGCTTGTTCACATTTGGATGTGTCACGGTTTTAAGTAGCTCGTAGAAATTACACGAGGACGAAATGAGATAGTAATTACACGGGCTACGATAATTTATCGGCTGTACCAGACCGCATTTGGTATTCGTATCAAAGCGTAAACCGCGGCTAATTTGGGTACGTTCAATGTGATTACGTTACCGGGAATCAGAGGCTGATACAAATTATATCTTGCAACTGTGCTTTAGGACCTAACACGACTGTTCAATGTGTTTGACAATTGATAATGCATCGATAAGAGAAAGCAGTTTGTTTCTGTACATGATAACACTGTAGAGCAGAGACGACGCTTTCATCCATCGGTTTAACTGCGATGGTTATAAATGTTCAGGGTTATTTCCAACATTTTCTCCTCTTTGTTCTCTTTTTGTTAGTTAGTCACGAGATCATGACAAAATGGCGTAAACATGTTTATGCAAGAGAAATTCCCTTTGTTTAATTTAAGAGACCACTTCGTGAAAGATAAGAAGATTTTCGTACGTTTATTAATCGAAAATTAATCGTAATATCAATCGAATATTAATCGTATATTAATCGAAGCTGGACGCTGCTTTTGAAAAGGTATTTTTTAAAGTAAAGCGATTGAAAGAATGTAACTTTCCTTTTGATGCAGTTAATATTAAAGCAGGATAGATAATTAGTCCACCTTGATGTAAAGCTGTAAAGCAAGAAGACTTATTATTAGTTATTATTAATAGACGAGGAGCTTTTCGGTTTTATGCAATTTCGGTCCCTCTTCCGGTTTTGAGATCTTCACATATTTTAGTCATGTTTAACGCGAAAGTTAAAATAAATGAGAATTTTAATGAAACGAAATGGATTTGAATTAACACTTATAGTTGCAGCTACTCGTAACTAATTTTTATTTATGTAGGAAAATGTTTCAACAGTTTTCTAATAGTCAAGTTTTTAGTTATTTTTCTTGCTTATATTGATTATAAGATGGAAAAGGACAACATGTATGTTATTAAATATAGGTTTGGGGTTGATATTTAATAGATTCACACAGATTGAATTTTACTTTCTATATTTCACCACCTCGTACAAAACGTCTGAACATACCGGATACACTCACATAATTAACACGTGGTCGACTCCTAAAACAAAAGAGCGTCGTTGGGAGTCATACCAACTTAGCTTGTAGGAACTAGCAGTCATACCAACTTAACGTTTCTCAACAATGTATGTATTTATTAAAAAGTTTTGAAAAGAAAGGTAACGTTTAAAATTTTAATAGACTCTCTTTCTCTCTGTGTCTCCTTTCTGTTTCTCTTATTAAAAGTTGTAATTGATGTATTGATGAAGAGAACATTCGTATAAATTATACTTTATTGAAGAATATTTGAATTTGATAAAAAGTATGTTATGCAATCTATTAAAAATTAATTCTCTTGATTAGTACGGAAATTATACGGAATACTTATAGACATTAAATAATTCATGAAGCGTAATATAATGGATGAAATATGAAACAATTCATACAAAATAATAAAGATTGCATTTCACATGTTGGAATATGAATTATTTGAACATTGAAAATTTTACATATCTTTTAAATATAAATAATATAGCTCTGCAATAACGATCGTTTATTTTACGTTACACTATCTCGAGTACGAATTTATAAGATATAAAATTTGATATTTTCAGGTTTTAATAATCTTTTGTTATTTCTTGCATATTTTTATTAAATTTGTTTTATATTTCTTATATTATTAATTCTGATTGAATATAATTAAATGTAAGATTGATCTTTTTGATATATTAGTTTTAGCAAGATACAACAGTTGAAAATGTCTGTCCTTCAGAATTTTATAGTCTTGTATTTCTATGTATTAGTAATTGATATTCCTATATATTTACACATTTTTACTTTCTAACAGCATTTTATATTATTTATCATCCTTCTTTTGCGCTTTCCATATTTTCAAGCATAAATAAATTATAATTACAAGTATAAATATCACCTCGTTGATATATTTTATATCATTAAATAAATTTGTATAAATAATTATTAATTAATTCGGACAAGTTCTCGAATATTGGGTTATATTAGAATAAAACATTTGAAATCTGTTTCTTTCGATTGTTATTTTTTACACTATTTACTACACTTTTCTGCTAAACATGTTTCGTATTTTCTATATTGTATATATAATATTTAATAAATTAAATATACAATATTATAATGCTAATTAAGTATAAAGATTGCATTCTTTCTCGTGGTATATTTCATAGATATCGTTGAAAATCAATTAGTTTCAGTAACTCCTCGAATTCTCGGCTATGCTAGGGAATAACAATTAGACCAAAAGATTAGAGTACGGTTTTTGATGGGCCCGCGACAACAGGATCATGGTGTCCTATCGTACGACAAGCTTCTCGCAAAGACTGTTTGGAATATGAAGTTCCGTTTATCTAATGTCGTATAGTATAAAGTGATAGCTTGAAACTCTCGATTGTGCACTTGACATGGAAACAGTAACACTTTGCGGTACTATCACTGAATCTGTAATATCGCTACGAATTTTGCTTTGGAATTGTAGCTCGATATACAGGAACAAGCGTAGGGACATGTAGATTTATTGTGGTTTCTCTGTCTCTTCGATCCGACATAAAGGCTTTAACCTCGATTTACGGTGGATAGTTCGTTTTGTCGAGTTGCAGAATAATTTCGTTATATCCATTTTGGAACTATAATGCTTCCTCTGAATTGAAAAATATGTGTCCCAAATTCCAAGATTGCCAGATTTTTCCAAGATTGCCAGAAGTTTTCTGTAACATTATGTTGTAATATATGAAATGTTGGTTTGAAAGCGTTACATTTACTCAAACTGTGAGGGATATACCGTTTATCTAGATCTAGAGTATACAGAATTTATACAGAATGTCCCACGTAACTAGGACAAGCTACAGCTTCGAAACGATGAAAGATAAAAAGATTTTATTAGACAAAATTAAATAGTTTCATTTAATACACAGTTTGGTGTATACATATGTATATCCATTTTGGGAGTGATGGCATTTTAAAGATTTTAAAGTGATCTCATTTATATATAAATTTATGCACTTTTTTATTCTGTTGATGAAAGTACTAGGGTACTTGGATCTGAAAATGGCTAGTTTAAAAGATATTTGAATTTTAATTTCATCATTCGAGTATATAGAAGGAAACATAAACGTAATATGTTGTTCCTTGTCTTTGATATGGTAAGTTTCTTAAGATCAAAGTTAAAATTAATTAGTTTACACTAATGACACTAATTAAAAAAGTATCAACAATGTACAAGACAACATTAAAAAATCATTAATTCCAAGTAAAAATACTAATTCTCCTAATAATTTTACTAGCTACCAAAAATACTTAATAAACAAAACGAAATCTTTGACAAAACTTCGCAAAATGTAAAAAAGAAACAAAAAACGTAGCAGAATAAAATATTCAGAAGCAACGTCAAACAACCTGGAAAGCTGCCATAACCTCGAGTTCGGCCTTTGCGAAAGTAGAATCGATGCATAGAGAATATCGAATAAATTGTGTGGAACATGTTCCACGCATGTTCTCTCTTTATTTTTTACCTTTTTTCGGAGAAAGTTTTAGTTTAGAAGAGTTGATCCGATACGCGACAGTTGCGAGTGACACGTTGTTGGACAAGGAGTTTTTTCTGGACGAAGGAGGTCTTAAGAACAGTTCTAAACATGGAACGAGCAGTGGGAAGTAGTTGCAAAAACAGCGCAAGAAAAGTCAAGCAATTCTATGGAGAGCTATTTGCTGTAGCAAATCCTGCAAAACGACCTTTTGCCAGCAAGCTTGACGAAGACGATTTAGTAGTCTCTACGAGTATACAACGTGAAAACAAACGATTCCAGTGTATAAGAAAACGAAACGGCTTTTAGAGGTTTCTGCTGTTTTCTCTAATTTATAAGTAGCAGCTTTTTGGCTACGTTATTTATTAAACGCGAAATAAGGCGCACTATTGTTCAAAAATACTTGGACATTCGATTGTCGTTGATAAAATGTACATTGACTCATGAAAGTATTTGACCTTTAAAATTAACTTTTAAGGTTAATTAAGGATATTCAACATAGATAATTTTTATGTTCGCATCGTACTATATTGTATTATATTATGTTACATAAAGCATTTAAAAATACCATTAGCAAGTAGAATGAGCTAAATTAGCAAATATAATTCCAAGTATAATGAGGCACGACTCGATGATTATACCGATAAAATTTGAAACTAATCTGAAAATACATATAAAAATTCCAAGGGGTTTGTTATAAACATATATTTAGTAAAGAATTAATACACAGTATTATTACTTTATTATTAAGCGTGAAAGACATTTGAACTTTTATTTATTCATAAAAGCTATCGCATGAAAGACAAAGAAAACGAATATAAATAATATCATACCATATTAATATATTTTATACGAAAGTGTTAAGCATATAATTGCAACAATTTTTGTGTCCATCATCATTATACTCAATTATACACGTGTATTTATGCAAATGTTATATAAATGTCATACAAATTTTGTATAAATACATGAAAATTCGCAGCCTAATCGACGCGATTAAATTGATTTTTACAATCAAATATGCAATAATAAAATTATCTAAAAACGATCAAAATCAACTTATATTCCTAATTGCCCGTTGTAATTCTGGAAATTTTGTTTAGCTGTTTCGTTACTCGATAAACCTTTTAAGCTTACCTGATTTCTCAATTACAAATCTTTTCTGTGCGTATTACATGCGTGTGTGTCCCTTATCGATGACTCTGCGCTGTAACTTCTTATCCGTCGAATTAACTGTTAATCGATGTAGCTTTGGGATTGATAATTAATCGATTCACACAGATTCGATTTTTCTCTCTACATTTCTCCGCCTCGTACAACGCGTCTTAACACAGAGCATACACTTAGTCAATTCACACGTGGTCGACTTCTAAGACAAAAGAGCGTGGTTAGAAGTCGTACCAACCTAGCTTGCAGTAACTAGCGATCATGCCAACTTAACTTTTCTCAACATTAACCTTGGACAACTGATTCACAAAGAACAGCAGTGATTAAAAACGCGACGAACGATCAACAACATCAAGGGTTGTAATTTTCCGAATGATAAGAAGTGTTCGAATTGTCTGCGACTGCTGAGACGAGATTTACGAATGGATACGACGGATGATTGTGCGATACGGTACGACTACGACGTGATATACGACTGAACGTTATGAATGGTTAGCGATACACGCCTCTGCAAACGCGTGTCGATGTTGCTTGCAATTGAATGACTTACACGAGACTCTTCACTGATCGTTCACTAACTAAAGCGATACTTCGTTCTACGAATACTTACTTGGAGATGACAAGTCAAGAAATCCAGATGGGACTGCTCTTTCCAAATGCTTAGAGATTAAAATGGTTCTTCACTGCATGTCTGGCGGAGAGTATTGTACCGTAAAAACTATTATACCGTGTGAAACTATTCTCTCTGAAGGCTGGGAGAATAAACTACTCCCTCTCCATGTCTGACGTTGAAGATGTTAACGATTCAAAACTAGGAACGAGATTCAACTAATCGTTTCGAATTATTGATCGAGACTGATTGATAAACACACACGATTGACAAAATACACACGCTGAGTAATTTTCATCAAATGCAAAAAAATATCCAATCAGTCGTTCGCTGCACTCCCATGCGCTCGAAGCGCGGGAAACTCTTGGCGGGAAGTGCGTGAACGATACCTGGGACTGCCTGAAGCTTCGATGTTAATTAGCAAAGGATACTACTTATCATGTAAAATCATGTAAAATATTTTTATCCTTGTTAGCTTCACACCAGAGAAAAGAGGAGTAATGAAGGAATTAATAAAAGTTAGATAATTCTAAAATCATTTAATCTTATAAAAGCATTAAAAACAAATAACAAGATGTTAGAAAATCAAAGATCCAGTAAATTGCAAACAGTTGATTTTTAACAACACCGATTTCTTATTCATACTTTCCGAAATAATTATATTATTCTATTAATATATTATTTTCTCTCATTTTTAAGAATTATTTTCTATAAAATGTATACAAATTTAATTAAAATACATATATCCTAAACATCATTTGTTTGAAAAGAAAATTCGTATTTAGAGGTCACAATCGACACTGCAAAATTTATAACATTTGTTTCTGTAACCCTTAAGATACCATACAATTATATTGTGGATACCATATGTGGATACCATAACAATTAATAAGTTAAAATGCTTATTTATAAATTTCAATTTTTTGAATTATGTTACGATTAACGTCACAAAACTGGAAATGATCGGATCACCATACATTTCCCCCACTTCTGAATTATGAAAGCGATAAAACATTTTTGATTCTATAACTTAAGTTTAAAGCATTTCAGTCAGACGGATATAGCTGTGTCATGCAATTTAAATTTAAAATTGTATCCTACAGAATGTGGTGTATGTGATGAATAACTCCTTTCAGTTTCCCTCGAAACTATGACCGTTTTCCTATCGTGATGTTTTCTATCGGAAATGAATTGCACGATTCGTGGAATTTTAAAAAAAGGAAAACGAAATAGGGAGGTGAAAAAAAGGTAGCGGAGAAAACGTTCAATTTTATTCCGACAATAGAATCAGCACGCATTCACATCAGTCGCGACTAGCATGCGCCTCGAAAGGGGGTTACACGTGGAATCGAGTTTTTACATCAACCTGTAATTTGCATGTTTGTTTTTTCGTTTTTAATCGCGGAAACATGATCCCAAGCATAGAAATACTATTGACAGGAGGTTGGAAAAATGATCACCAACTCGATGATTAGACCATGTTCTCGATCCATCTGTTTTCCACCTGTTTCTTTATTATCATTAACGCATTGTGATCGTGTTACCGTGAAATTGCGATATTTCTCTTCTCCGAATTTATTTTCAGCGCCCGCTTTTTTGTTTCACTTGTTACAGAGATATATGCCGGCACAAGGTAAATTTAATGTTTCATTTTAAGTGGTTAGTCGTTGAAGTTTACATAGATTTATTGAATGTTGGGCATTAACGTTATTAAAAGCAGTTAAAAATGTGCAATAGTTACATGCTCATTTACATTTATCAATAAAAAACGATAAAAAAATATATTATATATATAATAATAGGAAAATGAAAATTATTTTTATAAAATTATATATATGTCGGAGATGAAAGGGCATCGGGGCCTTTCTTTTCGAATTTTGGAAAGATCCCCAATAATTTAGTCTAGACTATTTATTATAGCTGTACTTAAATGATAAAACTTAGAAATAGTTGTTATGATTCAATCCGATTATGTTTGCCCGAGGATTTGTGACGGTGGGCTTGGACTCGAGGTGACACAACTGGTCGCTGAACGTAGCCACGGTCACGGACTGAACGTTTTTATCTAACAGAGACGTGCCAATATTGTGGGACACACGTTGTATTAACAATTAAATCCTGGGCAGCAGCAATGTCAGCTCTACGCGGGCCTGCCTAGCAACGGCAGCTAGAATTTTGTTGGTATCCCCGGCCAATATGAAACGAACAAACGCGATCGTAAGGAGTGGAAAATTTCCATCAGTTTTTTATTCTCGCGATCACCTTGGAGAGTTTTCACATCGTCTTTACGTGCAGTATGATACCGAGCGTCACAGCAAACGTTACTTTGTGCCTCAAAATATATTCTACGTTTAACAAAGAGTAACCTCGTTGATCGTGGATTCGTTATTGAACCTAAGAACATTATCACTAACATCTCGAGTGTTCAATCACCACCGTTATTTGTCAAGTTTTGTAAAAATCAATATTTATACCAGTAAATATAATCTCTATTATACAACAACGATGGCTAGTCCGAATGAAGATTCGTTACACGCCCCTAAACCTAACGCTAACCCGACATATGTATATATATGTCGGAGATGAAAGAACACCGGAGCCTTTGGAATTTTGGATAATCCCACAACATTGTACTCTAGATTTTATCATAGCTGTAATTAAGCAATTGTTGTCATTCGATCTGATTGTAATTGTTCGAGATTTGTGATAGCGAGATTGGGCTCGAGGTGACAACTGGTCGCCGAACGTAGCCACGGTCACGGGATGGACGTTTTGCCTGACGGAGGTGTGGAGCGGTTGTATGGTTCTCCCTAGAAATGTGGTTGTGACGGCATACGGCCTCAAGAACGGGCCTAGCCACGTGGGATTGTACCTCGGAGGTGTCAATATAATGGGACACACGTTGTATTAATAATCAAACTCCAGGCAGAAACTGCTTAGCAACGGCGATTGGAACTTTCTCGATGCTTCCAACGAGTATATAACAAACAAATGCAGTCGTACAGCGAGGAAAATTTCTATCAGTTTATTATTCGTTGACCGTGGATTCGTTTGAACCCAAGAACATTGTTAATAGCGTTCATTAAACTCATTATTCGTTAAACTTATTATTCGTTAATTTTATTATTCGTTAAACTTATTATTCGTTAATCTTACTATTCGTTAATCTTATTATTCGTTAATCTTATTATTCGTTAAACTTATTATTCGTTAAGCTCAATATTCATTATACTTTGTAAAAGTCTTGTATATACGTGTAAATATAATCTCTGCTTCGTAAAACGATGGCTAATTCAAACGAAGAATCGTTACGCGCCCTAAATTCTAATGTTAACCCGACATATATATATGTAAAATATACATGTAAATTATATATGTAATATATGTATGTAAATTGTATAGAATGCAAACTACCAGTCAACCGACATTTTTACTTTTGTTTTATTTTACCGCCAGTCATTTGTTGAATAGAATAGATGACGAGAGAGGAATGGTAATTTAGGACTTAGAAAATCGATTTTCGATTTTTCAGGTAAAATTTATAGTAGATTTGTTATTAACTGTTATTGTATTTAATTTAATTATTCGGAAAATAAACTCCAAATAAATTTTCCAAAATCGATCGTCCGATTTACCCTAAGCATTTACGTTATTACAATCGATTTTCTCTACGCCATGCCGTTCAAGGTTATCCTCCGTATCATCATTAGCGAAAACTCAAAACGCGAAAGAATAGAATGAGTAGAATCTATAAGAAAACCAGAAGATCAAGTGACTTATGTTTTTCCGCTGGAATATCAACCAACCTTGATTATTCAGTTCATCAATTGTTAAGAACGCCTCGAAAAGTTCAACCAGGTAGGTCAATACAAAGATATCACACTCACTATGGATGATAAGACTGCTGCGTCGTAGATCAATACGGACTTAAACTTTGTATTTCAAAATACTTACTTAGAAGAATCAGAAATCGTCTCCAAAATGAGAACAAAGACTGAAAGTAAGTCTAGTTTTCACATGGAAAGACTTTTGGAAATTCTTCGAAAAACGAGATAATCATGAAAGAGAAGGAAAGAACTTCACTTTAAAGCAATTTGATGGAATTTAAAAAGCCACAGATCGGAGGACTTCATTTCTCAAAGTTTACAGCCATAAAGGTTGTTCCTCATAACGATACGCCTGTAATTTCAAATATATTTCAGGGGTTCGTTAGTTGATTATGCTATGAAAAAAGAACGCTTAATATTGACTATTGAAAACACAAGAATTAATTTGATTGTTATCGGATTACCTATTCACGTTCAAGATGGAATCGATAAAGAAATGATACACTCAACAGATAATTTGACCAGAGTTTTGGGACAATATGAAGGTACTTATCACAAAGAAAAAAAAAAAAAATTCAATAACGAAGTTCACATGAAAGGAAAAGAACTGCAGGAGATGAGGGTACGTCCTGACAGACATTCAAATCCATCATTCAGGAAACAACCTTGCGGTATTTGCGAATCACTGAATTTTCCTGGCCGATTCCATCTGACAGTACTATGCAGGTACATAAACAATAATGCTCAGAAGAATTCCAAACAGGTAAATTCACTTGAAATACTCGCATCCGAAAACGAGAAGTCAATAAGACTGAATAAGAATGAAAAAAGCTAAAAGGCCCGGAGTAGTATGAACTACTGATAAAACTCCGAGTTAGAATCAATGATCAGAAAGATGTTGAAGGTGTTTATGACATTGGAGCCAATGCAAGTTTTATTAATCAAAAGATTATTGACTAAATAAAAGCAGATCTAACCGAACATAAGAGTGTTTTCAAAACTATCAGTGGCACTGACTGGCCGGGAGAAACTTCGAACGAAGATAAATAAAATAGAAGAAATAATAGATGTTTTGTGGTACGCAACGATAATTTCACATACGACCTTATCCTACGGTTGGATGCCATAAAGAAGTTCAAATTAATACAAGATGAGAATTTGAGAATTGTTCAAAAATTTTGAAGAAATTGTTATAAAAAAGTAGATCACAAAGAAGAAGAAATAATATTCGGGAAGAAAGAAGAAAGAAAGAATGATCATTGAACATTTAAACAGTCCAGAGAAAAACGAAGTGCATCACCTTATAGAGAAATACAGAGAGGTATTCGCTAAACACAAATTTGATGTGGGAACTGTGAAATTCCAAGAGGCTTCTATCAAATTAATCGAAAATAAAAATGTATAAAAAAAACCATACAGGTGTTCGATTCCGGATCAGGAAGAAATAGAATTCCAAATTACAAAATTATAGGAATCGAGTTCACCGTTTGCAGCGCCTGTAACATTAGCTTTCAAAAGAGAATCGAATCGACCGAATAGGCTCTGTGTCGATTTCCGTGAGGTAAACAAAATTGTGGTTCCCGAATGATAACCGTTTCCAAGAATAGAAGATATTATAGTTAAAGCAGGAAATTGCCATTTCTTTTCAACGTTTGATACTAATTCAGCGTTCTGGTCAATTCTAATAATGGCAATGGACATGTTTACCTTTCGGATTAAAAATTTCTCCCGTTATTTTTCAACGAATGCTTGCAAATATTCTTGGAAGGAACGGACTGAAAGAATTTTGCATAAACTACATCGATGACATCTTAGTTTTTTTCTGAAACATTCGACCGACATATCAGGTATATAGAGCTGTACATGAGGGCTACTAACCCCTTAACCTACAACTACGGGCATAGCCCGTAGTACGATGATCGGGCCAAATATAATATACAGGGTGGTTGGTAACTGGTGGTACAAGCGGAAAGGGGGTGATACTACGCGAAAAAAGAAATCGAAAATATAGAATAAAAATTATATATTCAATCAATATTTGATTGGGTTGATAATTCTTCTATTTCCTATAATAATATCAATTATTTATTTTATTATTGTTATTAATTATTATTTTAATATTAACAATTATTAATTTAATATTAATGATAATAACTAATTTGTTATTATTTTACGCAAGCGTCACCGGTCATCTCGCACTGGCCGGATTGGAAAGATTAATCTAAACCCAAATCCAATATATTGATGATATTCATTTTTAATTGAATTATAACAGACATTTCTTACAGTGTTGCATATGCAAGTAGTTGTACACGGGGCTTTAAACTGGGCCAACCCTCGTGTGCACTAGATGTCCCACCAATTTTGATATTTTCGTTACTTCAAACGATACGCGAAAATGTTTCGAATGAGATTTATAGGATTTAAAAGAATATCTAATATGGTAATAGCGATTTCTGTGTAGAAAAGATACGGAGGTCACTTTTGTTTCTTTAAATGGATTTATGTATTTTTTAATACATTAGTCGATCCAGCTCGGCATTATTTATAGTAAACATTATTAAATATTATTAATATAAATATTATTATAAATAATAATAATATATAAATATTATTAAATATTATATAATATAATATTAAATTATTATATTATTATATAATATTATATATTATTATATTATATTATTATATTATATTATATATTATTATATTATTATATTATATTATTATATAATTATTATATAATATTATATTATTATTATATTATATAATATAATATTAAATAATATATAAATATTATTAAATATTATTAATAAACTATTAATTAAGCAGATATTTTAACGTTAAGTTGTCCTCTTCCTCGTCTTTAATCGTCTTTAATACGTTAAATGTGATAAAGTGAAGGCGAAACATCTGGTAAATTAATAATTTTTCGACATAAATATATTAATACTTTTTTATTGGAGAATGCCGAAATGAATCGACTAACGTATTGAAAAACATATGATTCCATTTAAAAAACGAAAGTAGCCTTTCAATCTCTACTATGCATTCACAAACAAGGAACTGCTATTACCATATTATGTATTCTTTTAAATTCTGTAACTTTTATTCGAAATAGTATCGTTTGAAATAACGAAGATATTTCAGGTGGACGAAATTGATGAAATAGCCTGTATATTCTATTGTAGAAACAAAGGATAGATAATATGGGGAAGGTTAGTAGGTTACTAATCAGATTGTTCTGATTCATAATCTGATTGAAAAATAGCTTCGAACTTATCGAGAAATTGATTAAGTATATATTTATTTGTGTTATTTTTGATTTACGTTTTCATCTTGCTTCGATGTAAGTTTTGCAGCTTGAGCATTGTTTACGTTGTCTTATTTTCGGGCACGAAATGTGCGTTCTTTGTTAACTGACTTGCTTCTGTGGCGGCACTCAGCAGCAAATACCACCACTCGACGCTAACTAGTGTCGGACGACGGTAGCGCACTTGCTAAGGCCAATAAAGCATTCTGGAAAATAAAAAAACTATTCTACTCCAAACATCTCAACAGCAAAGTAAAAATACTATGCTACCAAGCACTAATCAGACCGATCATAACCTACGGCTGCCCAATCTGGTACAACATATCAGCCTCCCAAATGGAAAAAATTCGCGTATTCGAAAGAAAATGCATCAGAGCTTGCTTGAGTACTTACAGATCCGAACACAGCGGATTCAAAAAATATGTAAAAAACAAAATAATCTACGACCTAGCCAACATTCACCGCATAGACTGTCACATCCTAAAGCTAATAAGAAACCACTTCGCGCAAGCTGCAAAGATAAAAGAAAACAGCTTAATCTTCAGTTGCTTATTTCCAAACGACGCATATTACAAAAACACACTGACAACAGGCTTCATCCCCCCAGAAGCTTTCCTATACCTAGACGAAAAAAACTACCTTCAAGACCAAAATAATATCCCAATAATCTATCACATAAAAAGAAAAATAGGGACCAAAACTATACTCTACGAAGAAAACTTAAATGGGCAGACCGCAGACACTAGGTGGAGATACAACATGACCCTACCTCTGAAAGACACTAAAGACAAGCACAGAAAAAACACAAAAAAATATTGGTGGATACCTAATCCATAATAAAATAATAAAGAAAATCATTAAATCGACAGAACTCAATTCTGCCCCCGTATAACACAGGTGTAAACATTGTAAATATTGTAAATTTTGTAAATAAATCTATTTAATATCCCCCCTCCCTCTCATCCCGCCCCTCCCCAAAGTTACACAGCACCCAAAAAGTAGACTACCGAAGCGTCCTGTTTTGCGACCAAGTTTTTAGGACAGAAAAAACAACCAAAAACAAAATCACATAAAAACTCCGCCCCCCAGCGGCTTAAATCCAAAGATTATATTAATACACAAAAAATGTAAAACGCCGACACATAACATAGTATGGGTACGTCGTACCGTCGCGTATCGGTACTTTTGCCTAACACATCTTATCAAAATTCATAGTTTATTATGGATACCCAAATGTATTAAGATGTATCTTGGTTTAAATAAACGTTATTTAATAATAATTTAAAAACGACAGTAGCGCAGTGGTTAGCGCCTTAGGTACGAACGTTCGGAACCCGGGTTCGAATCCCGACGCCCGTAGTCTGATTTTTCTTCCATGGCACATAAACGAAAAGAAAGCAGCAGTAGCTTCTAGCGACGTCTACATGTTCAGCCAGGAAGCTACGAGTATCGCGAACAAACAAACTACACCTCAGATACATCTTGCGTACACAGATGTCACATATCTTAAAGACATCATACAAACATAGAACAATATATTACGTGTATTATATAAAATATTTTGAAATTTCATTAGCACGGAAATGAAACGGGAGATTATTGTAAATACGTTAGTAAAATTTAGTCGTCTCTCGTTAGAGCATGATAACACTTGACTAATAGCAGTGGTTAGCGCCTTAGGTTACGAACGCTCGAAACCCGGGTTCGAATCCCGGCGCCCGTAGTCCGATTTTTCTTCCATGGCACGTAAATGAGAAGAAAGTAACAGTAGCTATAGCGACGTCTACATCTTCAGCCAGCAGCTACAAGTATCACGGATAACAACTATACCTCACTTACGTTTTGCAATTCTCCATATATACTGCAATGTTTGTTATTCACTGGATAAGGACCATCACAGAGAATGCACTTGACAAGCAAATCCTTACATTTTGCGTATTCCTTAATGGAATGCTGTTTTGCACTCCTGATGCAATAATATATTCTGTACAGTATGTTTTGTTGTATGCTTTTACTACTTTTGTTCCTATTATATGCTCAACTTGATCTAATTTCTTATTGTTTTCATTTGGTTTCTGGTCCATAAAAAATAATGGTAAAGGTCCTTCTGTTTTCCAGCTGCATATATTTGATACGGCTACGTTTGTAAGTTTGTCTTTTGGTTTCTAATTTTTGTTTTATGTCGCTTGTAAGGATAGTACGATGTATTTCAATGGATTTTATTTGGTTTACTTTTCCGTTTCCCTGCTTGTCTGGGTGGAATTCTGTGAACGAAATTTCCCAACCGGCTAGAAAGTTGAAATTTGGAACACAATCTCATTTCCCATGATAATTCAATATAATTTCAAAAAGTTGACAATTTCTTTTTATTGGAAATAATTGTCTAGCTAGTTGAGATGAAATTTGAAAAAATCTTTTTATTTCACAATGGGATATTCAACATATATTATTAGATGATAGCTAAAGACTAAAAAGTAAAAAAAATGGAATATTAAATTAACAAATTAAATAATAAGATTAAAAGAGAATAGTTCTTGTTTAAGAATGTACCAAAAAGAAGAAAATAATTTCCCTAATCGTGTATCATTAATTTGCTTTTGATTGAATCTAGTAATAATATACAGTAATAATAATATAATGCATATATCGCTCAATTGGTGAAATCATATCACTGAAAATGAAAACCTGGCTGGTTCATATTAGTTTAGTTTCAAAGTTTTCGGAATTTTAACTTTCAAACATTTCCTGTTTGATTCGATAAATCTCAGATTCACGATTAGAGTTAAATACAGTAATTAGAAAATTGCTTTCCTTGCCTTTATTAGAAATTTGTTCAAAAATATTCACCCAAGAGAACAGAAGAGGTTTTAGATGCAATAGAGCCTATTGCATCTCAAACTTAGTACAATCAATCCACCAGGTTCTTACTTTTAGCGACGTGAGTTCAAAAATTGAGCGATACCCTATTAGGTATATGATTATCGCGTGTGCTCAACATATACATGTGGTAACTTTAATGGGTCTTAGAGTAAGGACAAGTAATGATGTTTTATTTGGAGTTAAGTTTAGTTTAACAAGCAATACTCAATACAAAAAACTGATTACAATATCGTCGTACGTCTTATTATCATACCCGGCTCTCAACTTCCCGATTCATACTCTGCGGCTTCTCCACTCACACTCTGCGGCTTCTCAACTGACACACTGCGACTTCTCAACTGACACACTGCGACTTCTCAACTCACACTCTGTTTCTTCTCAACTGACACACTGCCGCTTCTCAACTGACCTCTCCACCGACACTGTTCTAGCATCCCTTTGTCTTTTCTTAGGCCCACCACGCACGTGTTCCGCAGACACTCGTTGCCAGGGACACGTAGGCCCTTTCTACAAAACTATACAATAGTTAGACCCAAA
Source organism: Bombus picipes (assembly GCA_014737485.1). Lineage (NCBI taxonomy): Eukaryota > Metazoa > Arthropoda > Insecta > Hymenoptera > Apidae > Bombus > Bombus picipes. The sequence continues at coordinate 1,616,112 of JACXIP010000040.1, read as the reverse complement.
CACTAGATTCAATTAGTTATTTATATTAAGTAATATTTATTTATTTACAACATTTACTTAAAAATTATACTTATCTATAATAAGTATTAACTTATTATAAATATTTAGCCATGTCACTGCGCCACGCCAGGAAAAATTACTGAAAATTCTCAATTGATTGTAAATATCAATAAATAAAAAAGAAAAAGTATACAATTGAAAAGACCGACGACACATTGATGGACCCGACGGCGTTGGCCTTGATGTTTCTTAGGCCCTTTTCCACGATACTACATACAGGTTTCTCTATGTATTGCCATTAGATTCAATTACTTAACCCTTTAACCTACAACTACGGGCATAGCCCGTAGTACGATGATCGGGCTTGTTCACGTTTTCGGCCCAAAATTCTCGAACGTAAATCGTAGGTTAAGGGGTTAACGATACCTGATTAGAAAATTTATCTTCTTCTTTTTATTATATCTTTAAATAAAAGCAATCTTTAAAAAATGTATTTATTGCAGTTGCACACTTTCGTTCGTCTTTTTATTTTTCTATCTGTTGCTGTATTGATATTACCGTGTTATATTACCTACGTTTAGTTGTATATGCTACATGTAATTCATGTTTGTTGACGTTATGAGAGACACTCGATTTGAATATCACCAGCTATGATATAGAGCTGTGGATTTAGTAGTTGTGGTAACAGTAGCAATAGTATTGGAAGAGACTGCCATCACCGATGCAATTCTTTCACTATTGTGCTGCATTCCGGCAGGTAAGATAGATATGCTCTCTCCTTTCTTATTCTCCTTTTCGTTTTCTAAGTTGTATGTAACTATGCGTATATAAACAGCCAATTTATGCTGCACTCTTACGGTCTCACAAAGGATATAGCCTGACAAACACGAAGATGTTACCCAGCTGGGGTAGCCACCCACATGATAATCAAACAGCCAAAAAATTCTACCAAATGTCCAGATTGGACAAATTGTGAATGTGAAATATTAAATAAATAAAAAAAAAAAAAAATAAAAAACTCTTACGGTCGGTATTTATTCACAATACTTACTATATGACTTATCATCTGAACAATTCGCAAGCGACTAGACATAAAATCGTATTATAAACAAAATCAATGTTATATACATATAGAATGTACGCGGTAATTTAGACTGGGATTTCCTTCGTAAACGATAAATATGAGAAAGAAATGGAAGAAAAGGAAAATGAATGGTTCAATACAAACTACATATTCATGATAATATTCTTTTTTCACAGGTGCAAAAATGCATGTGTATTTTATAGTTGCACTCTTCTCTTAAATAGAAACGTTCCTTTTATTTCGCGCATGGAAACATATTTTAACTTTAATTTACAAAACGATATAAATACTGGAATATTGGGTTTGATTTTTACTTGTTTTTTATATGATATTCTACAAAATTCAAATTAAGTTATTTTTTATATCACCCTAATAGTTTTTTCATAGAACGAGGAGAATATCTATGCGGAAAAAGGGAAGTTTCCATCTAACATGCACAAGCATTTTTGCACTTGCGAAAAGAATATTATCGTGTATATTTAGTTTATTTCGAATCATTCATCTTCTCCCTCTTTCATTTTTTCCTCATACTTCTCGTCTATAAGAAAAACGCTGGTCCAAATTACCTCGAACATTCTGTATATACAGAATTAGTGCAATTTAAACACATTTTACCAAAAGATAGTTTCAGTTACAACTTGCGACCCTTGTCTTTTGTTAGACTTTTGATCCTCATGATAACAATACGATGTAATACAAAAATATTTACTTGACATTTCAACATTAAGATAAATCTCGCAGTTACTCTGTTTCGCAGATCTCCACCGATCTACAGATGTAGAATAACGCTACGTTTTTGACAAATAATTCTTTTATACCCTGTACGCGCGTATGTACAGGTATCTCATTTACATTTTTGAAGTGATAGCAAATGCACTGACCTCGGCAATTCGACGATTTCAAAGTTGCGTCGACGCAAACTGGCACCACTTCGAATATCAATTGCGACATGATTTCCTGCTTACTCTTTTAGAAATAAATACGGCAAGCAATTTGAAGAATTGGAGGTGACCTTGAAATTATCAAAAAATCCTCTACCTATAAACTAATTATTACTGCCGTATTATGGTCCCTTTCGTATCATACCAACTTTTGTAAATAAAGTTTCTGTATATTTTTGAAAAGAATAGATATTCGAGATAATCAACATTATTGCGCCACCCTGTATATATGTTTAGAGATATAGAAAAAATTGGATTAAGTCAAGGCATCATGCACATATGGTGTGAAATCTACATAAGATTTTGCTTTAATTTCTTCCTCTCAATGTTCTGCTCCAGCTACCTACTTTTCTATTTAATTATACATTTAGTTTTTATACTAGTATGTTAGGTATAATAAATTTTTATTTATATTATAATAAATCTCCTTGTTGAGCATTTTAAATCTGAATGGAGGTTCATCTTTCCTCTTACACATATGTATACGTGTATAGTCCTTGTATGAATGTACGAATTATACAGGGTGGTTGATAACTGGTGGTACAAGCGGAAAGGGGGTGATTCTACGCAAAAAAAGAAGTCGAAAATATAGAATAAAAATTTTTCGTTCGAGGCTGTGTTTTCGAGAAAATCGACTTTGAATTTTCGCTCGGTACGCGTGCACTTTATCACGTCTCGTTATAACGGATCTCACTGTAGATCGTTGTCTCGATGGAAAAATTAAAAAAAAAATTAAAAAAAGAAATTTTTATTCTATATTTTCGACTTCTTTTTTCACGTAGAATCATCCCCTTCCCGCTTGTACCACCAACCACCAAGGTTGTAGTTACCAACCACCCTGTATATAGCAGTGTTGTACAATAACTTCTATAACAGTATCATATCAGAATATTATAATATTCAACACGTCAAAACGCTTACGACATTAAGGTCAGATATCTGCCCTGAAAAATAATAATATTAATAACAGTAATATCTTTCAAATAATCAAGCATTTTTCAAAAATACGTAACTGAGTCCCTATTTGAATATTAAAAATTTCTCTCAAATTGTCATATTTTTCTCAACGATGTAATTACCGTGAACACTTCATTATTAAATCATAGTACGAAACCGCGACATCTTTTCCTTGATATTCGGTTCACTGAACACAAGGTAGCTTGTAACCTACGTATGTATATACAACGTGTTACAGTTTGCTAGAGTTTAAATGACTGGAGCTTTACAGTCGTTGCTGAAGCGAAATAAATCCTTCCTGGAACTTGCGTTGTTCGAAATAAGAGAAAATTTGTATTTTTACGCGTGCTCGTAGCTGCTAACGTTAGTGAAGCAAAGAGTCATCGAGGATTATGTTCATCACGCATTCGGATGTCGTAATGTACCGTGGTGTCGCATATTGCTGCAGGAATGAGCAGTTTCCCACTATGACAGTGCAACGTACGTATTTCATGGTTTATACGTCGTACATTATTCCGCTGCATTATCCCCATTTTTCATTGTACAACGTACACTCGATCTACTTTAGCTGGGGTAATCGGGATTCTATTAAGCCTTGATTTATGCCACCGTTATAGATCCATGACCGCGGTCCAGACAAATGTTATTACTAAATGGACTTTCAATAGAGTAGTGTACAACCACGTTTCGGTGTATTCGTTTTTCAATTTAGTATAAAGTATTTGTTTGACACTGGCAGAATTGAAATTTTTTCGTCCTCGTGTTTGTGATCCATGAATGTTGAAAATCCAATTTAAGGTAGACGATTTGTGTATTGAGTAAATTAAATTTCAGTAGAGTCTCAATTATTCGTACAATTATTAATCAAATCTTCTAATATTCAGGCGATCTAGTATACGGATATTCCAAATTATTTGGCATTATAAATTCGATGCATAAACTTATGCGGACATTCTGAATATTATCACAACCAAATTCCGTTTATATAAATTTGTTGCAGGATAACTAGTTTATACAGGGTGGTTGGTAACTGGTGGTACAAGCGGAAAGGGGGTGATTCTACGCGAAAAGAGAAATCAAAAATATAGAATGACAATTTTTTTTTAATTTTTTTTTAATTTTTCCATCGAGACAACGATCTACAGCGAGATCCGTACCGCACGCGTACCGAGCGAAAATTCAAAGTCGATTTTCTCGAAAACAAAGCCTCAAACGAAAAATTGTTATTCTATATTTTCGACTTCTTTTTTCGCCTAGAATCACCTCCTTTCTTCTTGTACCACCAGTTACCAACCACCCTGTGTAATTAAGTCATACGATAGGAACACCTCCTACCGATTCTTCCTGTTAGTTGCAATCTTTTATTTGTATGATAGAAGGTAATATTTGGATAAGTGGATTTAACCGACAAGAGCTCGTTTAATCGAACAACAATTAAAATTTTGTTCGATTAAAATCGATGATTTTTTATTAGCAACAACACATAAATTTAAAGCTCTTCACACTTTTCTTCTAAGTAATAAATCATAATAATTCTGTACGAATACTGGGATATTTGAAACAATTTTGTAAATATTTGTATCGAAGGGTATTTTACAGAAAAAAGGAATTTCTTAAAACATTTATTATATCAATCAGAGCTAAATTTCTTAGATTTTTTTTTAGAACATTACTCTCAATTTTACATCTTAAGCGTTATTCCAGCCTTTTCAAACAGCACAAATCATCTATCGTACTCTAAGTAAACAATTAAACGGAACAATAAAATATGCGTAAAAATTGTAATTAATTACTTGAGTCGCATTAACTACTGCAATTGGTTATTGGTCATTCAGTTGTAATTACAAATTGAGTTTCATAATTTTTGAGAATAATTCATGTAAAAAATTTTAGATTTAGAAGTTTTTATTAATAATAATATAAATAACGATGATATAAATTAAAATAATTCGAATTTTAAATTTAGTATAAAATTGGTATCGTATGCATTAATGCGTATAATAATGTTAGGAACTGACGAAATGAAATAAACGATACACTCTAGAAGTTAGTGGAGGAGCTTTCACTTAAAAGCATTCATATTACCAAAGGGACGTTTTAATGTCTCAAAGTACAAATACACTACAATAGAATTCCATATATCGCAATAAAATTTTAGTTAGTGCTCGATTAAATGAACTTCGACTAGTGAATTTATTCATCTGAATGTGAATTCCTATTACTTGTATTTGAACGAGAAATCATAGGCAGTGAACTTCTATTGTACGAATTTCAGTTATATAAATTGTTCGTCTCCGGGGAGATATATGTGCCCGTAGATAAACGGAACTCAACTGTAGTTCTATGCAATTTAATATTTTTAAAAGTTTGTGTGACTTGGCAGCAATAAAGCTATGGAATGAATCAATTAAAAATATACGCCAGTATTTTTGGCTAGCACCAGTTACATTATTTCCTTTAAAATATAAAATAATCAGCAAAAGTTCCTCTACCTAAAACTGTCTGTCTTTCTATTAATATTTACGTATATTTCTTTATTAATTTAATTTGATAATATCATAAAGCGCTAAATACGTAGAATTAAGGAAAACTGATATGAAATGCTCATAAAATATTTATTGAACTTATCAATTCATAATTTTTTAATTTCTACAAATCCCACAATACTTTTTATCATTTTTATACATCACCAGCTACGAACAATAGCGCTAACAAAGTTTGTTAAATTTGGTGTATTTTTTATCAACAATGTTTCGTGAATTCGATTTTTCAAAAGTAGAAGCTCACGAGAAAAGATTTATTCATCGTCGTCAATCCAGTCGTCAAAATGTCATTAATTTCTTACAAAAAACTCGAGCCCGAAATTTTTTAATTACCATAATTTTTTTAACATTTTTAGAAAATAACGATGTTTAAATACTGTCTTTATTCGTTAGCTGCTACCATGATAAATATATCCGGTAAAGTTCATTAAAGTCTGTGAACAGCCTTTCTATCTTGAAAAATATCCTCGTATTTTCAATTTTTTCGAAAATAGAGATTCATAAAGAAAAAAATTTGTTCTACTTTTTCGACTTGCTTTTTCGAGAGAAATTGCTTCTCTTTTTTCCCTCCATTGTATCACGAATAACCAAACATTCCATAGTGGCCGCATACAAAATACTACAGTGTTTTTCTATTGAAAATGATGTCTGAAGTACAACGCGAACAATTTGAATAGTGGAGGATTATATTGGATAGGACACACGATTATAAGAGTTATAAAAGAAAAAAAGTATAAAAGACAATATAACAGTCTAATACAGCAAATAAGCTAGTTAAGTATAAGCAGTTGTATATAGTTATAGAAGAACTAGTGTAAGAGATATATAAGTGATGTAATGGAATTATATAAGAGATGTAAACCGAAAGTCGTCCAAAGCCGAAAGGTATGGACTAAGTGTGGCGGATCGGTATCAACAGGACGCCGACAGGTCGAGGCATCAACGCGGCGCAACACCTCCCGGGCGATCCGCTGGTACCAACCGCCAACACCAGAGGGCTACGACGACAACGAGTCTGTCTATCTCGCTAACGGTCGAAAATACGGGCACATAATACAAATACCGCATCTAGCGAGACTCCCTCTACGTCTAAGGTAGGGACTACCGGGCATAGCCTTACTGACGAGTACACCGGTAGTCCCGGGACGAAACGCAAAACTCTCTTTTCACTACACTCCTCTTCACATGTATGTTAGTTGTAAAAGAGGCCATTGCCTTTTTATCTGAAACGCTCTCAGTTGCTATTTCGATACAGTGAACAAATTTTCAGAGTGCCAAATGGTTAATACTCCATTAAAATGAACTAGAAATACATGTGGGATAGTGTGACGTCAGGGAAGGACGTAGCGTGAGGGGTAATTGTTTATAAACGTTGTCAAGATATGTTAATGTTGTCGAGAAGTGTTGTAAGCGTTACCAAGGTATGTTAAGGGAAAAAATGAGCATGGGAAATGCTGTCAGAGTTGAATTTATCGTGGTCGTGTGAAGTTTGTTGTGTTGTTGTGACGTAGAATTAGTGAGAAACGAATACGCGAAACGCGGTATTATATTCGATTTTGTGTGAGTGCTACGATATTGTATTTATCATACTGTTTTCTATTCCTACATAAATACAGCAAATAAGCACAGTGATAAACGATGAAGTAATACTATAATACTACGTAGATTTATTGGTTAATTTTGGGGCGCTTTTTTTTTTATAAATCTTCTTCAAACCAACGGTGTAGAACAACACTATGATGGCCGCGACATATAATTTCCTCGCATCCTGTACAATTGTAACTACGCACAGAATAAAAACTATTCAAGGTAAAGATATAAATATCTACAGTAGAATTGGCCAGTTAACACACTAAATTAAAAAGCATGGAAAATGAAAGCGTATTAGGCAACAGGAAAATTTACATAGAACAATGATGACGAAAGGCATAAACTTTCTGAGAAAAAGTCACAATCGACGAAACAGTAAGTAAGAATGTGAAGTTTAGAAGGATTTATTTGCCTAAATGGAAGAAATAAATCGAACACTGATGGATATTGCACCCACATAGAGACAACAGACACGAATCTAATAGATTTACAAAATGTGGATGATTATTTATTTGGAAGTAATGAATATAGGCATATCGGATCAACTGTTCATAAATATAAAGGTAATGATAATCGATAAAGAAGAAAGAAATGAAACAGGAAGATGGAAAATAATCAGAATAAACCATTTAAGATTAAGAAATTTCAAGAACAAAGAAGGTAAAGGAAATTACACAGAAATATTATAAAATATGTATAAACACGACTTGAAACGAAGGTGCAAATGAAATGCTACACATCTTAATCAGAGCAATAGAAGATACAGGAAAAGAATTGGGTTTGTTCGATGAGATACAAGCAGACAGAAAATGTCATTATAGAGGAAAACTGTAGTTCACAGAAGAATGCAAAACGCTGAAGAATTCAGTTAGGAGAGTAAGTAGAAATTGGATCTAAAAATAAGGAGAAAGCAACAAAAAAATAGTAAAAGGCAATGGAAGAATCCTCGAAGATACTAGCTAATGCAAAAAGCAGTCACGAATTCTGAAAGAAGTAAAAAAATTCCTAGGACCAAGAAGAACGAAATCAGTGATAAATAAGGAGCAAGTCGGAGGATTCCATAAATCAATGTACCCACCTAGAATAATAGACGCGATAGATTTTACAGTAGATACTCGATTTTGGATGCAGAAATCAAGTGGAGGTAGGCGAAGAAAATCCTGCAGAAACTGAAATCGTACAAATCACCACTGATATACAAACTATCTGATAAGGCTGGAAACAGATAGAACGAAACTGGAATATTAAATAATACAAAAAAGAGCATTGAAATGCTACATAAAAATATACAAAATTTGCCTTTTTTTAACTTAGGGGAAGTTTAATATATAATATGAATCATTGCTTTAAACGTATAATAAATGTTGAGCATGATTCCACTGAATAAAGTTTATTAATATAATGAATAATCGATTGTTTAAATATTTGTATCATTTTTGCGAGGTATACGTATACTCGTATTAAATATCTCGTAATTTTTATACATATTTTCAAATTTGTTTCAGGCTTTATCAAAATGTGTTAGCAAAATGTTAGAGCCTTCGTTTTCGAGAAGATCGAGTTTAGAAATTTACCAAGTATACATGAGTTTGTCTAATTTTGTTATTTTGAGCTGTAGAATCTCCTTGATTTCACTTGTACTACAAATTTAGGACTATGGCACATACAGTCAGTGTAAGAAATATTCGTACAGTATATAACTATAATAATATTATTCTAGAACATCGTTTGGCGATAAAATTCTAATAAATATAAAATGTACACATATTCTTACAGGTCTCCAAAATAATTTGCAAAAGGAAAGAACGCGATACTTATTCCCGTTGTGAAAACATTAATAAATATCTAGCAAATGGTAAAATTATATGCGTAATAAGTATTCGTACAGTTATCACTTCATAGATTAAAATGCGCATAAATATTTTCAAAAATAAGGAAAAGATGAATTTAGGACAATTGTAACCTGATGCAAAGTAACAATCCAAAGCATAATGTTACTAATACGCGTGCGTCGATCTTGTATAATGTCCGCAAACACTTAAAACACTCCTCTACAAGAAAAATATTTCAGGTAGAGCCCTCATCAATTTGATAAATTCAATTTCACGACGGCTTCAAGTCATAAAACCTAATAATTAAGTCTCTTAGATATTAGATAAATGTTATTAGTGTTTTCTATTAAACCGTAACTGTATGGATACTGATTATATATTTTTGCCATTTTTTTAACACGTTGACTGCTGTATTCGTGTGTCGGCAAAGTTTCTGGTCGGGCCGCGTAACCCATATTCGGGTGTCGCTTATTTGACTACTTGCGAAGGATCGTCGTAGGTATTTGAAAAGTTATTCCATAATAATAAATTGTTAATCAACAATTGATTGTAATAATAGTTGAATTGTTATAAAATAAAAATACGAAAATGGTTTATTAAAAAAATGATTTAGAATGTAAAACTTTAAAGCATTCTATACATAGCTGAGGTTGGTCGGGACAATTTGGACAATAAGCTGTTGTTTTCTTCGAATTCTTTTGTGCCTTTGTTCGGTCCATTCCACGTCTTTTATTTGTATAACATAGTTTGCATGCGCGTCTAATGCTTCTTCCGGAATCGTTTTTCCGAACGGCGATATTATGCCGACTCCGTCGAAGCCAAGGATTTTTTGTATTTTCAGACAACCCTAATAATTTTGCAACTAATAATTGTCTAAGTATTCTAATATTTATATTTTTTCTTGTTGCAATTTCGTAAACCGTCAAAGCGTTTTCAACAGAAATTCCCAGAAAGAATCGAACGCCAAGTTTTCTGTACCATTTGATTCCTTTTCTAATTTTGGTGGCATAAGAAACCATTTGGTCGGAATAATCTATACCACGCTTTCCTTCGTTATATTCAACAACAGCTAGTGGTTTTAATGCTGCGAACAAACGAAACGAAAGATCATTCTTGAGACCACCACATGGGCTAAAATATCGATGGGAGCACCTAGCAGAGAACGCTTGGTACTGCTGCACGCTTGGCCTGACGGACATTTCTTTGAAAACACGCGTGGCAGTCAACGTGTTAAACATTTGTTAATTTTTTCACAAAAAATGTAGATATCCCACGTTTCTTGTATGAAAATTATTCCGCAAACTTACAAGAAGATGTACATATTTTTTACTTGTTAAAATTTTGTTAACAAATGATGTTCTACAATATTTTTGTTGAACTTAATTAATGTACGAGTACTTTCTACATTGATTCTATATACAAGAATAATTTCACGAACATCATAGCGTCTGGGTATCAATAAGAGTCGCTGTAAATCGAGTGGAGAAATGATAAAGTTAGAAATCGCAGAAATGTTCATTTCTGTGGATCAAGAGGACACTTTATTTTAAAATTATGGAAGAAAAATACTGAAATGTTTTGCATTGTGGTTGATAGTATCGAGAGTGAGTAAGTTGACAATTTCAACACAAGCAATGAAGTTACGACTGCCTTCAGTACGTAGGAACTAGGGTTTAGCTACACACATAAACTGTAGTTTGAGAAATGTTGTCGGTTGGAAGTTCGGTATCTAGTTTCCCTCTTTTACAGCTGTTAGAATTGTTAAACTGTCTTGATGTTTTGATACTCGCCGTGGTTCTTTTGTATAATCTACATTACGTTACGTGACGAGTATTAATAATCGTCGATTTTTCCAGCTTTGTAATAAATCAATTATTAGATTATTTCATTTAAATAATAGATATTTATGCAAATCCATATATTTCTTGATACGATTAAAAAAATTAAAGAATTTAAGCAGAAATCTGTTTCACCAACAAAATATTATAGCAAGTAGTTTACTTCAGATATTTTACATGTTTTTGTATATTATGTGAATTCTGTGCATTTCTGTATATTTAAGTCTGGCGTAAATGTACAAAAATTCGTAGTCAATTAATTAGAAATAAAGGTTTAATTTAGAATATAGTATAATCATAGAAGATTAATAATAATCTTAGAAATGTAAAAAAATTTATTTTAAGTTAAGAGCACGTGCAGCTATTTGTATGTAGAAAATTGAATAATACATGATAAAATCGGAGACTATTGTTGAGTAAGAAATATTAATTTTTTGTATTACCATAGCGGCGCAATGATACAGTGATGTTAATAATGTGAAAAAATACGAGTTTTATTATTTTAAAAATGCAAGAAGACATTCTAAATTTGTAACCTTTCTAAAGAATATTTATATCTTTTCCTTTTCGATATCTAACTCATGCTTCTAAAAAATCCTGTAAAAATGTGTTGGTCCATTCTATAGAAATTTGTGGGGTCGCAAAGGATTAAAGCTATTCCAACAACATATTTTACACTTACGGTATTAATTACTTTTTATGTCATACGTCAACATCAACAGAGTATTTAAAGCGGCGAATTATATTCGTAATCTGAATTCAAATATCTGTCTTTTCGAAACAAATTTCTACAAGCAATGAAGATACAAATATTTTAGCTATTTCATTCTGTATACGTTTATATGCAGATTATTTTACAATTAGCTAATTCACTCTGTGTCGTATGTGTTCATAAGCTAAGAGAAAGAATTCTGTTTAACACATAGATCTTGACATTCGTAGGGATAGGAGTTTAAAGATCAAGGGTTAACGATTAAGAATTTTAGAATTCAAAATTAAAGATTTACGGATTAAGGGTTAAACTTCCTAGCCGAAATATTCATTAAAAAGAAATTAATATACTTATATACAGTTCATCTTCAAACTTACGCATTTTATAATTGAATCTGAAAAGCATAAAATCGTTCTAATGTATAGAGAAATAAATAACTTGAAGAAAGGAAACTTTGAGCTCTCTGAAATTAATTAACTTATAACGTTGCCAGAGAAAAAATATCAAAAAATTGGCGGATGTTCTTCTAATTATCTTTCTTTTTCTTCTATTTTTCATTCATACTACTCTGCTGGATATTATAATTTTATTTTATATCATATATATTTCATGGAATAATATTACCTGAGTATCGGAAACATATGCAATATATATAAATAATATGTTAAAAAGACGGGAGGTCTTTTAGTTTTTAATTTCTTGTCTTAAAAATGATTTTTTTATGAATATTTATTTTTAATAATTTCAAGAAACTGCATTCTACAAATGTTCTTATTTACGTCATGTTACAATAATAAAAATTGTTTTAATTAACTTTATATACAGGGTGGTTGGTAACTGGTGGTACAAGCGGAAAGGGGGTGATTCTACGCGAAAAAAGAAGTCGAAAACATAGAATAAAAATTTTTCTTTTGAGGCTTTGTTTTCGAGAAAATCGACTTTGAATTTTCGCTCGGTACGCGTGCACTTTATCGCGCCTCGTTATAACGGATCTCACTGTAGATTGCTGTCTCGATGGAAAAATTAAAAAAAAAAATTAAAAGAAGATTTTTATTCTATATTTTCGACTACTTTTTTCGCATAGAATCACCCCCTTTCCGCTTGTACCACCAGTTACCAACCACCCTGTATATCTGGAATACATCATACATATCTAAGCAATAAATTTTAAAGAATACTTTAATTTGCTTAGTAACGAAAAAAAAAAAAATGAAAAATCTTCGTAGCAAATCTAGTGTATTCAATCTTTATCAAGGTAACATTTTTCCAAATTTATTCCATCGCATATTTTTGACATTCCTTCAGCAAATTTATGAAATTCTTCGACAGCCATTTGTTATTAATTATGTTACGTTATTTTAATTATATTTCAATTTTTACATTTATATTTTCTCGCTTTCATGGTATTCATTATGTAATGCATGTAAAATGTAATAATTACAATTATATTAAATTGTTGAACATATATTTGAATATGTCGGAAGAATGTATCAAACTTTCTATAAATTTTTCGAAAGATTATAAAATTACATCTTTTTGAAATTTAAAAAAAGAATTTGTTGTCAAATAATTTTTGAATAATGATTATATATGTATGGAAACCAATACAGATAAGAATCTTAAAACAGTTTCTAAAATCTACAGAATTACAAATCATAGAGGAAATCTCTGATTTTTCAGATTTAGATTAGAGAGCAAGCGAATTTCCGCAACACTGTGAATAAAAACTAAATGGAGTGTGTATTTAACGTTTCAATAACGTTTACTACACTTACAGTGATTTCTATATTTTCAACTTTTGTAATTCGTTTTGTTTTCTCACGGGTTTCGGATGTTTTCCATGAAAGTTAACAGAGAAAAACTAGACTGGAAACGTAAATATCTAAACAGAAATATAAATATTTATATTGGAAATGAAATATATGAATTTATGTACACACCAGATGTACGTAGAATAATTTGAATGTAAACTGTTTTTTTCTTTTTAATAGCCGTTTCTTAATTTCATCACATAATGAAAAAAACATTTAAGCCCAATAACTGGAATACCTCTGCAAATTTAACGGTGCTACAAAGTAACTTGTCATTAAAATACCGAGCAAAAAGTGAAATTTTTTTAATAAACACAAATTCCGTTTCAGTTATAGAGTTAGAAATAAAAACGGTGTTTTCATTTTTGTGGAATAGTAAATGGCTTTTCACACAGATTAAACCAGGCAGATATCAAAATTAAACGAAATGAAATACAATTTGAGAAAAAGAAATAAATTTAATTAAAAAAAAGATAAATAAATTTAATTTGAATAATTTGAAATTAACTCATTGAGGACCGATATTATATCAATGTATACATTCCATTTGCAATTTTTTACATTAATATGCAGTAACAAATTCGGTTTTTTAACATTGTTGTTATAACTATTTATAACATTGTGATAAATGATTATCTGGTTTTCTAATAGGTCGAATGAGACTGAAATATGTTAAAAATGGGTTAAATGAAGGAGATAATGTTAAAGGAAATTTAACGAATAACAGCTACAACATATCAAATGTTTCAGTGTTTACTTATATATTATTATTTAAATAACTTTTTCCAAAAAATTGGAATCATAATACAGTATTTTCCAATAAAAATATCTCCAATTCTTTTTATTATTTTGAATAATTGTATATACATCATTAAAATGTAGCTTATCAATCAATATTTAGGGTAGCATCTGTGTCATAGTTCATATATTTGCAGTTGTATTAGATCATAATAAACGTTCAGTTTATTCCGGCAGCAGAACAGATGAAAGCAACTCGTCCGATGAGCATGTTTAATATTGCCTTGGTCGTTTTATTGCACGGTACGTTTTAATATTTAAATTGAAGATTAAACGGGAATGTTATGGCGAATGTTCCGAGGGCAACGATATTATCATTGTTCTACGATAAATTGCACGGTATCCATCAGGTAACTATACTAATTAAGATATGCAGATTTTATATACAGCATGTATCAAATAGGTTGAAATAAATTAAAAATTGTTGTTGCAATTTTTACGTACACAAGAAAATTTTTGTAAACATACGTAGGTAACTAAGTATTAACTGAATTCAGGGTTAACATTTGAAACGTTCTCCATGAGATCGAATGTATGCGTAGATGCGTTTTGCTGCAAATTGTTCAATTGGTTCATAATATATTCACTATCACACTTGTGTGATATATTTATACATAAAACATAAACTCACAATTATAATGACAATAAAAATATATTAAACTATAATAAATTATATCTCAATAAAGATTCGTATATTTAGGAAAAGATTCACATTATATTTAGAAAGAATCTCGATATCAGAAATTCAGCAAAATTGGATTCGAGTCCTCCTTTTCATCGTAATTATTAAACTGGCAATGTATTTATATAATATCACCAATAAAATATTTTTAACGCTAGAATTATCGATCTATAACGCATACGTAAATATTCTATCTCCAAATAAATGGTGAAAATAAGCATATACAGTTAACTCTTCTAAGAGACGGTTAATACATTCCGCGTTGTATCGAAATCGTGTTAAGCGAAACTAAAACGTTGTTCGAGTTTATTAATCCGTGTTATATGGAAGCGTGTCGAAAAATTTCCACTGTATTATGTCAAAACCGTGTCGAAATTTTTGCACCGTGTTATGTCAAAAGCGTGTCGCAATTTTTGCACCGTGTTATGTCACAACCGTGTCGCAATTTTTGCACCGTGTTATGTCACAACCGTGTCGCAATTTTTCCACCGTGTTATATCGAAATCGTGTTTTCAGAGAACCGTATCATAAGAGGATTGAATGTACAATTATATTTTTGTCTGAATAAAAGACAACATTTATTTGATCAAAATCACTTTCATATTTTCGGTAATTATAAAAGCACAATAAAATTTGAAATCCGTTATTTTGGCGAGTTTAGTAGTTCTATAGTGCTGAGAATAAAGTCTACCTCGGTCTGAAGCCTTTGCATTTTTATTGTCTATGCCCGTCGTAGTTTCGATAACCGAATACGTCTTAAACGCAAGTTTTTTCAAAGAGTAATTTGGCGGATTGTAACAGCCCGATCGATCGCGCTCTGACCGGTTGAAGTACCGCAACTCTTACCTAGTTACATCAAAGCCTCACGCTCCTCCAGCTATCTCTCACGCGCTTCCTGCTAAGGATCCTCCACGTTTGGAACGTACGGAAGAGCAGTGAGTGACACCTTGCGAGCGAATACGCTGATTGGCCATTTTCGTGCGTTCGGTAAAAACCAATCAATGTGCATATTTCAGGACCTAAGTTTCATGTCTTGCTAAACGCACGGTCTAGTCCAACATGGCATCGGTAGTCTCGCTCAGATTGTTTAGTCGTGAACATTGTTCAGAGAGTTAACCGCATCGTTAGAAACGATTAGACCGTAACTTCAAATCATCAACACTTTCTTTACCAGACGTGGAGTAAAAAACCATTCCTATCTCTGAACATTCGGAAAGAGCAGTCCCATATTCATTTCGTGACTCATCAGCATATCCAAGCGCTCGTAGAAGCAGAATCGTTCCATCAGTCGTAACGATCAGTTGACAATTCTGTGTGAGATATTCAACTGTAAACTGTATCTCCAAGCATTCGTGGAGTATCGTGAAGTATCGGCTTAGTCGGTGAACGATCAATGAACAGTTTCGTTCATCTTTTAATTCCAAGCTGCATCGACACGCGTTCGCGGACGAGTGTATCGTTAACCATTTACAACGTTCAGTCGTATATCGCGTCGAAGCAGAATTTATTTTAACTCTTCCGTAATTTTCGGTATATGCATCCAGTTTCTATGTCTTATATACAAATATATGTATGCATGTAGGTTACTATTACTAAAGATATTGCACTCTATTACTGAACATGCGCGATTTTATCTATATCCATGGAAGCAAAGCGTTGCATTGAAATTAAAATTATGCAAATATATGCATTAATGTGCACATAATGTCGAGACATTGCATTTTGGGAATATGATCGGTCTCATTCGTATATTGTGTTTAGACAGTATGGACGTAATGTATGCAAATGGTACCGGTCCAGTTGTATTGTCTTAACGCTGAATTTTCCAATGTTTTACGCTGTCGAAATTTTCATGCGTCTTTTATCTTCTCCTTCTCTCTTTATTTCTCTGAACCTATCTTTAAAAGTACTTAAATCGAAGTAAAAATATTCTGCTCTGTGTAGTTTAACCTCTTTTGTCCTTTTGGTTGTTTCGTGTCATTTACAACACGGTTGTATTTTGCAAAATATTAAATAATTGTTATCTGTACGTACGATCTTCCGTTTCAATCTTTGTATGTTAAATATTTTCTGAAAGTATTAAGAATCTTTTTTGTTCACTAAAGCAAAATGTGTTGGGCGTAGCTATATTTCACAAGTCACCTTAATTTTAACACAAAGATAATACAGAATTCTTAACGCATTGTTTGGAGAAAAATTTCTTATAAAACGCGCGTACGTGTCACCATAGCTGATACTGAAAGAAAAGGAAGAGAAGTGAAGGTGGCGAACTTAAAAAGAAGAGAGGAATTAAAAAGAAGGAACAAAAGAAAATTAATGTCTCTCTGTGCCAATTCGTTATATGCGGCGAATTCAAACGTGTTCTCTAACAAAATGGAAACATAGAAATTCAAGAATTGTAATAGAATTAAGAACACAGGTTTTTGTCTGAACTTTTATGCCAAAACGTGTTATGTTTTGTTATTAAGAACATTGAATGTGTTATTTGGAACTTTTTATATTGTGAAACATTAGACGAAGAATTTTTTCTTTTAATAATTTCAGCTGCATGTACATATGTAGCTATTATCGATATTGATAAAAGGTGAAAGTACTGTGGGAATTAAATCTTGCTATAGAATATTATATTTTTTTAAAAGAAGAAAGTTTCTGAAATTTATCGCTGTGATTTCATTTAATCTAACCTTAATCTAGAATTTAAAATAAGATTCAATGTTTTTAGCATAGTTTAAAGAAAGGAATCATTAATCTGAAAACACACGTTGGTAGATAAGATTTAAAAATTAAATGTGTATGTATAGATCTAATGTGACAAATTCTAAATCTGTTTAACATTATCTGATGTTTATGATTGAGATTTGTAGTGAATATATCTTTATCGGAAAATAAAATAAAAAGTTTATTGTATATTATTATATAATAAAAATTTGTTTCAGTTTCTTCTGAATTAAAGTGCTATTAGGATAAGTTGTCGTTGTAAGTACTATTATTGCGGGTGTTAACAATTTGTTGATAATTTTGTTCAGGATGTCACTGTGAAGTTGAAAGTAAACGTTTGCACAGAGGTACTGGTGCTTCCTTTGGTGAAATATTCAATAAGCGTTAACTATGTTTCCTTATTCGTTGAAATGATCTACAGGGAAATGCATTTATTTCACGACTGTACCAGCAACGGTGCTTGTAACGATAATTGTTTAGTTAAAACTAGTTGAAACCACGGAATTGTTCCGGCAACACGTATCTGATATTTGATCTGATTTTGTAGAAAGTACATCTATACGATGTATGAAATTTTTCTAGAAATATGATAAATGCAACACAGTTCTGTTCGTCTCTCTTTGAAATTTATGGTTTAATATTTATTAGGTCTGATACATATCATCAACCTAAAAAACAATAGAAATAAAATGTCAATATTATGGAGGAAATAAAAATTTCAAGGTATTAATGCTGATTAAAATAAATAAAATATTATTAGATGAAATTAACAGCGAAATGTTCAATAAATGTTTGTAAATAAGTTTGTTGAAAGAACTGATTATTTTCTGCTGCAAGAATGCAACTAAGCAGTAAATGATGCAGTTCCGTAATATATATTAATCGTAATTATTTAATAAATCTACTATGCAGTACCATAACAAAATATTCTATAATGGTTTGATTGAGATCTGGTTAGACCTTGACTGAAAAGAACATCATAAATAAACTTTAATATAAATAAGAAAAACTAGAACAATGACAAATTAATTGGTTCTCCATTTTTCAATAAAGTTACATACTTTGTTCTTTTATTATTTCTAAAATAAACAACTATATTAAAAAATATTTTACATGTGTTTAATAATATTCTAATAATTACTTTTTATCTGTAAAAAAATTATTTACAATATTTTACAATATCAGTATCAATATCAGTACAATTTACAGTATCATTTTATTTCTTGAATTAAATAAAAATAAAATTTGCAGATTACGCTCTGTAAAGCCATCGCGAATCCTCATTAAAATAAAATTTGACAGTGTTTCGAATCTTATTTTCAATTTTATTTTATATTATTATGAAGAACGTTTTTTCGGAGGAAAATAATATCTTCTACTATATTTCTTTTTGTTACTAGAGAGGGATATGACAAAACTAAATGACAAAAAGAACTTTATTAATTATCTTTACTAATATTCAATAGATACTTATACACACTTGAAATTCTGATTTTTTTATTTCAATATAATTAATTGTTTATTATCCTATCATCCATTATTATAGATCACTCTACGACTAAGTGACTCAGTTGAAATGATAGATGAAGTTTTAGAATTTTTGAAAAAGATCTGTTTATTTTACAAATTCTAACAATTGCACTGTTTGCTTAAAAATTGTTAAATTAGCTTTTAGAAAAGAAGAATTAATATTAAAATCTGATCCAGCAGCAAATAATTCCACAGTAATTTTTACATTTTTGTTTCTCACAATAGTAGCAAATTTTGACATACCTAATGTTAATTACCAGACTGTGGATGTTTACGTAAATTCATTATTTCTGTAAATATGACCAAAAACTGGAACTTAAACTATAATAAATGCTAATAATGTAAATACACTTAACTCTCTTATAACACAGCTTCGATATAATACGGTGAAAAAATTGCGGCAGCGCTTGTGTAACTATATTCTTATAACAATATATTATTAAATGTAGTGATGTTCTTATAACACGCTTTTCATACAACACGTGAGGAATTAACCGTATCATAGGAGGATTGCCTGTATAAGTAAATAACAATAAATAATAATAAGTAATAATAATGTATAATAAACAATAATATAAACAGTAACAATAGCCAAGGAAGCACTACGGTAATAACAGAAGAACATATGACTTACAAACAAAGTTAGGCAATGACAAAATTTTCTTTTCCGTGAAATATGTCAAGAACTGTGAAAGATATCTAAAAAAAAGTTTCAACAAAAGTTGTACCGTTTCATTGTGTCTACTTAACTCCGTAAAAAAAATTTCTGGACGTCCATGATTTTCGAGTTATCCCCAACAGCATTTCTTCAAAAAATCTTTTTTAATTTGAATATACAGGGTGGTTGGTAACTGGTGGTACAAGCGGAAAGGGGGTAATTCTACGCGAAAAAAGAAGTCGAAAATATAGGTTTTAAAAGTACCAGATTTTAAAAAACATATCATCAAAATCCATAAGAATGTCACACATCAACAGATTGACCAAAAATTTTTACACCTCATTTTCGTAAAAAGCGATCTTCATCCTTGGCTCTGGGGGCTTCAAGAATCCCTAAAAAGTGTCATTCTAGTTGAATATTTTTCAATCTCGATGCAATACTAGAACCAAAATCTGTTTACTGCATACGGTATGTAAATATAATATAGAAGTAGTGAAATATTTATAATGTAGACGTAACTGTACGTGAAATATAATATGAACTTTTTTATGAAATGGTCCTCTGAAAACACAGTTTCCATACAAAGCGGAATGAATTAACTGTGTTGTAGAAAGGGTAACTATGCTAAAAACATAATAAATCACGTAAAAATTATTTAATAAATATCCAATATCCTTTATATCGTANTTATATCGTAATGAGCGGTTTTTGAAAATATTTAAATAAAGACGTATTTTTCAATATCACTAAAAGATTATAATCATTAAAAAAAGACATGGTAAATTTACTACATTCGATGAGTAAAGGGAAGTTTAATAAAAATGTGTATATAAGAAAATATATATATACAGGGTGGTTGGTAACTGATGGTACAAGCGGAAGGGGGATGATTCTACGCGAAAAAAGAAGTCGAAAATATAGAATAAAAATTTTTCGTTCGAGGCTTTGTTTTCGAGAAAATCGACTTTGAATTTTCGCTCGGTACGCGTGCACTTTATCACGTCTCGTTATAACGGATCTCACTGTAGATCGTTGTTTCGATGGAAAAATTTAAAAAAGAAAAAAAAAAGAAAAATTAAAAAAAATTCTTATTCTATATTTTCGACTTCTTTTTTCGCGTAGAATCACCCCCTTTCCGCTTGTACCATCAGTTACCGACCACCCTGTATATATATGAATAATAAAGAATATATAAGCATAGGTACTATTGCTTTATCGTTCTTTTTGTAGTTTGCTACTTACATAACTCTTCGATATGTAAAAGTATACAAAACGAGAATGTCAATTCTTGTATATTCATTTTATTAATTAAAACTGTCGCATTAATACAATTAAATTTAATATTAATAAGTATCATGTAAATGTACTTAAAATAAATGTAAATTATTCAAGTATTGCGTCCTGAAACCAGTTTGTGGTAAAAGAAACTGCTAAAACGGACATCAAATTCGATAATAATTGATGTATTTAATTGAAAAAAATGTTTAATGCGTAAGTCATTGACAAATATGAAAAGGAAATATTTAGAGATACTTCAATATGTATAGTAAAAAAGATGCTTTGAATAAATGATGATAAGAATAACTCGAAAATCATGGATATTTCAGAAATTTTTCCTACGGAGTTTAGTAGACATAATGGAATGATGCAACTTTTGTTGAAACACTTTGTTAGGTATCTTTCACCGTTCTTGGGGTATTTCACGAATAAAAAAAATCTTGAATTTTCTTCAAACGGTGATTCCATCCTCTGAAACCGAATTATGGCAAGAAAACAAACTAGAACTATATTGCGGATGACATACTTCACTTGTACCCAAAGTTTAAGAATTTTTCGAATTTCCGGATTGTTTAATCTTCCTTCTTAGTGAAATAGACCCCGTCATATCATCTTTAAAACCACAAGGATGTGAATGAAGATATGTAAATTTAAAAGATAATAATAAGAATTTTCATGTCATCCCCTAAGTATTGGAATGAATATTTTGTTTAGGGGATTTTGTAGATTCGTACATATTATATACATTTTGTATCATTTAGTACAATTACATTTTTTATAAATGCATAAATATCCACTGTTTACTAATTATAGTTGTAAAAGAAAATCATGAAAAGAAAAATTTCTTTATCAATTCGTTTTCGTCAGCTTTTATTCGGGGAACTTTTAGTTTTTCCTTTAATAGTTGGCAATTCTGAAAACTTCTGGCTTCCTCCTAATAAGCAGTTTGTTCTATCGAGTGAAATATATCAAGATTCTGGATGTGCTTGGGTGAAACTAGTTTAGGAGGAGTAGTGAAAACTTTACTTTGTACTCGTATATGTAGAATAACCAATACAAGACGATAAACAATTCTGGAAATAAGGTTATGTGGTGTTATAAAGATAAATTACGAGTTTGAAACTACGGTAATTTTTCTGCGAAATAAAAAGTACAAGAGAAGCCAAGGTAGCAATCATACATCATTTTTTAACTTTAATATTGAAAAATGGATTGCTGTGAATGCGTAGTAATGATACAGTTTATGTGATGATAGAAACTAATTATTTCTTTAGCTATCTATTTGACGAAAAGTGATCGGAATGTTTAATCGTGGCTATTTCGTATTTTGCCTCTATTTATTCTACTTATGAGCTTATGTGTTTGTTTGATAAATAACGCTTTCAAATGAATAAATAAAATTGACATTCGTATGCATGACTGGGTACGTAAAACGCCGGTATATATCTTCTGGTGCAGATAGAATATTCCATTTCTAGGGAATATTCAAGATGATCTTTAGAAATTTTTAAAAAATATCGAAGTTTATTAAAGTTCATTAAAATTTATGAGATCTTTATAAACTATTACATATTATTATAATACAAATGATCATAAGACAATATTTGTCACAAAAAATGTGTAATTTATATAAGTAGGGTCAGAAATTTACAGTAATCTTTAATCGTGACTTCTCAGGTACAAATCATAAAATATCGTAACATTTACTGGTCACTGGACCGATAGCAACACTTTCACACTAATGATTTTTTAGTATCTCTAGCCCTGACATCTACCTAATAGCATTATTCCAGGGATCGAGTGACACTATTAAAATTTCCAATTCGATATGAAATAACAATAACTTTTTTTGCTATTACCTTTCCTGTTTCAAGAAAACAGTTATAAAATGAAATGTATTCACTGAAACCTTTATTGCATACATTTTTGCATAAATAGGAAATTTGTATGTTCGTAGAACTGGGAACGTGTTCTAGTTAAACAGGAACATTTATTTTTCCTTGAAAAAGTTAAAGTTGAGTGTTGTTAGTAATATTGGAACGAACATTAATAAATATAATTTGGAAAATATAATATATTACTGCTAAAACTAATCTTGAAAGTTCAAGTTCAGAGTTCAAACTCCGAGGATACACGTATGTAATTAATTGCTTTCTGTTTCGTCCAATTTTCCTTTTACTATTAGTGAAATGAGTTATATTCACAAAAATCACAACTTGCTTTTTCTTTTCTATATTCCCTTTTTTATGCTTCCAATTTTCTAAATGACGTTAATTAAAAATTATTCTATTTTCCATATTTTATACTAGAATACTTGTTAAAAGTTATGTGACCCTCGAAAACTTTTATTAATGTAATACAAAATAACTGTTATAACTGAAGTTTAACGTCGGAATTAAAGTGTTAATGTATAAAGTTAGCTTAAAACAGAAAATAAATTATTAAAAAGTTAAAGCTTTAGTAAATAATTTTCATCTATAAAAGTTAACGGTTTCATTCGATCCCTGTATCATTCTTATGTTATGATTTCGTGTAGATATTTGTCTCTAGTACAATTTATACAACATGTGGAGGCAACGGATTAGAGAAAATATAAGGTTTTCGATATGCTTATAGATATGCTTATGGATTATCATAAGTAAGGAGGTTTAAAGTTTTATTTAATTTTTTCTTCGAAAACGTGGTGCAAGACGGCTTATGTCTTCGAATGTCATAGTTTTCTTCTCTACTGTCATAACCTTCTTGTATGAGGTACGCTGCCGCTCATGTGTCGTTCGATTTGAGAATCGCCGTCTACCCCGTTGCTCGAGTTGATCTACTTCCGTTTGTGTAAGGAGATCTGCTCGCTAACAGGGATATTTTCGCCGATTTTTCATTGTTGATAGCTAAAAAACGAAGTTAAAAATGCAATATTCCTTATGTTTGATTTTCGTCTTATTTAAGCTTCAAGAATCACCCCCTAAATCTTTTTACATCTTGTATAATATAATAATAAATTTCTGTGAATACATAGTAAATGTATTCTATGTGTAGTATACATATACAGTGTGATACATTTAAAAAAGTCACTCGAATATCTTCGAAGCTGTTGATGACATTAAAAAATCTTTCAGACGAGTGTCAAATGAGGCATATTATCTGATGTAAGCTTTTCTTATGTGGATGCATAGAACATGCATGAATGTCATATGAAGGTCTTTTTAAATTGAATCATATATTTCTTAATGCACCAGTCAATGAAGCTCGTCATTTCCTATACAAAAGTACTAAGCCTCTCGTGACAACAAATCAGTACTTTACAAGATATTTTGATTCTAATATATTTATTATTTAATTGGTATTGGTACAAGAAAGTTGAAAGGAAGTCCTGTGGAAGGAATGCGGGCTTGATTGGTTATTTTTGATACATTGAACACAATCAAAAGGATAAGCCTATCGGTTGAGGGTATCGTATATGTGGCGGCACTCGAAAACAAATACCGCCACTCGACACTAATTTCAACCGGACGACGGTAGCTCAATGGTTAGCGCCTTAGGTTACGAACGTTCAGGCAGGACCCGGGTTCGAATCCCGGCGCCCGTAGTCGTCCACCTATTTTTCTTCCAAGCATTTAAATTAGAAGAAAAATGGCAGACCCCAGCAGCGACATCTACAGCCAGCATCTACAAGTATTAGGTCGGGGGGTCACCAATTTGAGGTGTTTTATATGTTGTCCGTGATACTTGTAGCTGCCACACATATGCAAATGAAACATAGTAGCAATGTGTGACGGTGAACGATAGAGAGAGTAGTAACTACAGTACCTCCCGCAGTACCCCGTTTTGCCATTCCGCGAAACTTCCTTTCAGCTCTGCACAGTACACGTATTAGCACTTACCTTCCTAAAGTTGGCGTTCAAAAGTATGTCTTTCATCCTGAATGCAAAGATTGTACCCCATCTTTAACTGACTGGATCAGCTCTTTGTAGCAATACAGAAATTTGTTAACATGCCTACAGAATCTTTTATTTCAGGTCATTCGGAGATATAGTGTGGGGAGCTGGAAAGATGACCAAGGGATGGCACAGTGGTGCAAGGGACGTGTACTGCTCTGTATCATTCGTCGTCACGCGTTGCCATATTGTTTTATTTGTATAATGTGACATCGCCATTAATAAATGTTGGCGTTCATCATTATGATTGTGTCGGGTCTATACGAAGTAGACAATCAGACGCGCATTCTTTACGCTAGTCTTCTGTACATTCTTCCGCATAAATTCTCTTTTCTCTTCTTTTTTCAGTACCACCATAAGAAAAGGTC
The DNA here is from genome assembly GCA_014737485.1 of Bombus picipes. Classification (NCBI taxonomy): domain Eukaryota; kingdom Metazoa; phylum Arthropoda; class Insecta; order Hymenoptera; family Apidae; genus Bombus; species Bombus picipes. The sequence goes on along the minus strand of JACXIP010000040.1, from coordinate 1,590,840 downwards.
TAATTTCGTCTAATCCAACGGTTGGAAAACATTTCGTTCAATGTGGCTCGAACTGTACAATGATAATGACCGGGGCACCGTCGCCATGCTGAAATCCAATTCGCTCTCTCAAATTGCTAGACTGACCTGATGCAGGAATTTCCAGTTTGTCTTACTAAACGATTGATCACTTGAAAATGTTCTACATAATAGCATTTGTTTACAAACGCCTATACGAGCACGAGGCATATCAGATGCGACGCATATTAGCTTCTTATTAGTTAGCACTTCTTATTATCTGCTACTGCTCCTTATCTCTCATTATGGTCGTGCCGATTGATAAATTTAGTCCTAAGATTATTAAAATAGTAGATTATACATCATACGAAATTGTTCACAAGATTTGGATATTGGGAGAATGGCGTAGACAATACAGAAAAGCGGCACAGCGTGAGATATTTGCTGCTACGTCGACTTTTTCGCTACTCTTCATGCCAACATATGAGGACGTCCAAAAATACAAAATATCTTTTTGGCCTAACAAGGAGAGTTACAATCATTTCGATAATGTTCCGGATTATTGTGTTATCAGTTTCCAAGTTTGATAAGACTGATACGCCATTTTCGAAGTCAATGAGAATAATAAATTCATTGTGCGTCGTTTTCTCTATATGTATTAGGTTGTCCAAAAAGTTTCTTTCGTTTTATAAGGAAATAATAGACGCACAATGTTTTTGTTTTATATTAGTTTATTGAATAATGCACGAACATAATAATAGAAATATAACGAAATGGATCATACCCAACTCGATAAAATAATATAAAACAGAAATTGTTGTTCATCTATTATCACCTTATGAAACGAAAGAAACTTTTCGGACAACCTAATATATTTTAGGGCTTGTAGAACGGCAAAAGTTTCACCGGTGAAAATTGTAAATAGCAACTTATCCTTTGATTTCCAGGCATCAGTACAAGTGTCTGTGGTTAGTATAGTTGTTAATTAGTTCACCATGTACAATTTCCGCTCAAAACACGGAATCTTTATCTTCTTTTTGGAATTTATTGATCATGCGGGGAGTTCCTATCGTCCATGGTTATCAAAGCATCAGTTGCTATCCTAACTCCAGTATTGTATGTAGGTGAGAAAATTGAGGTGTGGGGTTTCGTAAAATCATGTAAATTGATCCGTTATCCAGCTTAGATAAGGTTAAGGTCCTGTATGATTTAACTAGAAACTTCGACTATCCAATCCTTCGATGCAATGACTTTTCATTCAGTTTTGAAATTTTTTAGGAATGGAATCCACGTGTGTTTTCTGTCAAAAGTTGGACCGAGAATTTTAGGTATAAATTCCTTTATCGTAAGTTGATGTAGGCCTAGATGTAAATGCAGTTTCATTGAGTTTTAGTCTGTAAGAGTCCAACACTACTCTTCTGTTGCCGATTATTAGCAGAGGATTTCTCCACGTGCAAGAAAAAAGATGTAAATGCAGTTGTTGGCTTTGAACCGATCTGGCATTCGAGAAGACGCTTACAGTTCTTCTGTTTTCACAAAATTTGAAGTCAGTTTGTAGAGCGAAATTTTTGAGTTTACCCAAGCTATCTTCCAGAATTTTCCGGCTGGTAAATACTAGCATAAATGTTCTTTTCACCAATAAAAGGTGTATAATATAGTCGTCAGCGAAAGGGTGTATTTTCAAAAGGGGCATCAGGAATAAGGTTACACTTACTGACTGACTTGCAATATTCATTTGAGACTACAGTTTTCTTAAACGGTATGCCATTGACGCAGACATAGATAGATCTGTCTTTTAAAAAATTAGATATTCTACAGTATATCGTCGGCCTTCTTGATATCCAGGCATATTGCTATTAAGCGTTGTTTTTGAAGGGACGCTCCACAAATATTTGAGCCTAACATTGTAAGACTGTCATTATAAAACGATATTTTCTGAATCCATTGTGATTTCTTTCTAGTAATCTGCTGCATTCTAGGTACTGTTGCAGTATTTTCTGTAACAGTTTACACAAACAGGCAATGGCAATATGTGAAAGTTGTCGAGGTTGATCTTTTTTGCCAGGTTTTGGTATGCAGACGCTTTTTGCCATTTGGCGGAAAAGACACTGTTCAAACATATGCAATTATAAATTTCTAACAAATATACCAGTCCTATCACACGAAGTTGTTGCATGAAAATATTTGAAATGTTATCAGACATGAGAAATGTTAAGACGATAACCACTATCTGCAGATAGCTTCGTGTCTAGAAATTTCTGTAGCACTTTTCTTAATTTAAAAAAAATTGGTAGAGATTTTCGCAAAAAGATATTGGCTAATAAGTTGGCAAGTTTGTGTCAGTTATCGGGAATATCGAAATGATTTGAGAGTTGACTTCCTAACCCTTCATCTTTTTTATGAAATGTTTTTTTATTAATGAGGAGATATAATTTATCCACAAATTTCTTCTAGCTTGTTTTAGGATTCTTCCTACTATAGATCTTCTCCGTTTAAACATTGCATCTTGCAGTCTTATCCTTTTTATATTTCTTTTCGTTAATTGCATTTTGATATTTTTCATCTTACCATGGAAGGCTATTTTTTCCTATGTTACTTGATATTCCAGATATGAACTTTAACACACCATGACTGATTAATTTTTCAAATTCTTGAGGCGTTAGGAATTTATAATAATCCGACTTTTTGTATTATTTCGTGGTGAAGCAGTGAATAATTAGCTTTTGCGAACTTTCATCTGAGCTGGATTAAAAAATCATTAGTATTCCATCCTATTAACTTCATAAATCTAGAGAAATCGCTGTTATATACTCAGCAGAAATTGTATATTCAATGATACAGAGAAAGTTGAGGCTGCAAAAAGCTAAATCAATCGAACTATAAGAACCATTTAACAAGTAAAAGTAAGCGAGTTCAGTAGTGTTCAATAAGATGATTTTTCACTTGAATATTAGGTGTTCAATTATTTTTCTTCTAGTGTCTACCTTTATATGAGGTTGTGAGGTACAACTCCTTGGAATTAGAATTTATTGGAGATATAGATATTGTAGATGCATGCTTGCTGCTTGTGTATGCTGATCGAAACAGCAGCTGCTTCATATTGGTTTTAAAAAATACTTCCGTATAAATAATATTTTCACTTAACCCTTAGAATGCTGAATACTCGCGACCTATGCGGTTCGTACGGACGGCGCGCGGCCAGCGCTGACGATCGCTGTGGACAGAGTACTTTTTCGCTAGACTGAACTCCGACGATTGACTATTCAAAGCGCAAATCGTCATAAGTTATAGTAATTCTTTTGCACGAGATTAAATGATTCAAGAGCGTTATTTTTTAGTATAAATTATTTATTATAAACATTGAAATTTACAATAAACTAGAATTTGGGTAATAAACTAGAAAACAATAAACTAGAAAACTAAATTTAGTAAATAAAACACGAGTTAATAATTCAGTTGCGTGTGAAAAATTTCAAAACAATTATCGATACATAATCCGACATCGTATTTTCTGCATTCGTATCGCGTGTCCCTCCTTCTCTTATTCTTCACACAAACAACACGTTTTCTTCTTGATAATTGTGTTGTGCCGGCACGATTAGGGCATTCTGATGGAAAATGCCTATCGATTAAACGAAATGGTAAATCCTCAGACCTTCTCTTTCCTCTTCCTAACATGCTTGTACGTTGGAAATATTTTCGTAAAATGTCTCTTATCAACGCTAAACGAAATTCACTAAATTTTTGTTTCGAAGCAGTAGATTTTTGATATAAAATATATGTGTTATATATAAGCAATGCATTTATATTTATCTCACACAAACGTAATAGTATTACTTCTGCGTAGGTGTTCGGAAAAATGTCCATGCCGGACACTTACAGAAAACGCATATATGCGTCCTTAGTCCACACCGATAGCTTTCGCCAGACGCACATATGCGTCCATAGCACTCTAAAAACAGCGCGACTTTTACCACTTTTACCACTTTTCATATTTCTTTCGAAACAAAGAACGTTTCAATTACTTTAACAGATAGTCACATCATAAATGAACGAAACATTAATTCTAAGTCATTATGTAATAACTTAAATTTTCAAATCATGCTTAAAATCGAAAAAGGAGAAAACTGAAACAAAATTTCCGGTGTAAATACCTAAAAATTATTATTAAATTAAATTATTATTGTATTTCTCTCCCTCTCTCTCTCTCTCTCTCTCTCTCTCTCTCTCTCTCTCTCTCTCTCTCTCTCTCTCTCTCTAATTTTACCGTTTCTTTATTAAACTTCAACTGAAAGCTATAATCAACATAATTATTATTGGATCTCAGAAATTCCAGATTTTAATTGAAATTATACTTGGAAGAGTATCTATTAAAAGTTCTTATTTATAATATTTATCCAGCATTTATGAATCCTAGAAACCCCAAATTTTAATTAACATTATACTTAACTTGAAAAATTATAAAAAGTTATATCGAAATATTTATCGACATAATTGTTTGTAGATATTGAAAACTTCTAATTTTAATTAGAGAACAACGAATGTCTTGCTATTTCTGAATAGTACCAGTGCATCATATCCCTATAAGAACTTCAGTTATCCTACTTTGATGAAACCTGCGATTGCAAACTGAATCCCTGAATTATACCCACATTTACTTCTATTGATGCGTGTATACGTGTTTGTATGAAAGTTTCATGCAAAGCATATGCAAAATTCAGGAAACTTTTTAGAAAAATCTTCACCATCCTTCCCGCGTTTTTATCTGTCTTTTAAAGTCTACGAGAATGTTTCGAAGGAACGTTAGATTATGTATATGTACATAGCTTCTGGAAGTAAAAGTATTGGTGAAGTTGTGCTCTACAAATCATGGCTATAAGAAACCTCAGCAGAAACCCATGGCTATAAGAAAGCCTTAAGAAACCTCAACAAGATTTTAAATCACGATAAAATCGGCACAAATTCTCAATTTTATTCTAATGGATCAATTTTTATTTATTTACTTACTCATCCATCATATTGATATTTACTGAGACGAATTTTTGCCAATTTATCTTGAAGAAAACTTATCTAATAATGATTTATAATTGAAGAAGTCATAATAAATACGACGCTGATCTATGTTTATCGTTCTCCAGGAAAACAAAAGAATCGTGTTTCGACCACTCGCGGAGAGACGCGATCGCGAGGAAGCACGCCAACGGGAGTCGTAAATTCCCGTTACGATTAGATAATCGACGCCGCGAAATGATCGATCCCCTATTACGATTAGGATAATAGAGGTGGTTTAATTGAATAGGACACTGATATAATAAGTTATAGATGACAGTTTATTCCAACAACTTTGTAAA